>CM053026.1:730332880-730368616 GCA_028564925.1 Lithobates sylvaticus
CACCCAATCGTCCTGCACAAAGGACGTGAAGCACCTTATGTATTGCTCTAAAGTCTGGTTGGTCCGTTCCGTCTTCCCATTAGTTTGGGGGTGGTATGCAGAAGAAAGGGCCAGCTCAATCTTAAGGATCTCACAAAGGGCCCTCCAAAAACGGGACGTGAACTGGACCCCCCTATCTGATACTATATTGGCCGGAACCCCATGTAACCTGACTATCTCCTTAATAAAAAGATGGGCAGTCTCTGTGGCAGATGGTGTTCCCCTTAAAGGCAAAAAGTGGGCCATTTTGGACAGCCGGTCCACTACTACAAAAATAGCAGAGCACCCCTCTGAGCACGGAAGCTCGACTATAAAGTCCATGGACAACATTCGCCAAGGTCGATCAAGTGCAGGAAGAGGCTTCAAAAGTCCCCAAGCTCGGTTCCTAGACGTCTTGCTGCGGTTACAAACAGGGCAGGAGTCAACATAAGACTTGCAGAATTCCTTTAGTTTGGGCCACCAAAAGGTGCGTTGCACCAGCTCCACAGTTTTACGGCTCCCGAAGTGTCCTGCCAGTGGATGGTCGTGTAGAAGGGTCAGGACCTTCACCCTTACAGATTCGGGGACGAAGACTTGACTTCCCCTCCAGAGAAGTCCATCACTGGAAGTTAGGGTGACCCCATGGGGTCCCTGGGAACTGGCGGATGCCTCCCGGATTTGAGATAGCAGATCTGGCTGTAAAAGTAGAAAGTTTCCGGAAGATAGGATGGTGTCTGGGGTGGTGGAGTCCTTGGGACTGTCAAACATCCGGGAAAGGGCGTCAGGTTTCACATTCTTGGAACCGGGACGATACGTAATATGAAAGCAGAACCTTGAGAAAAACAGAGCCCAGCGGGCTTGTCGGGGTTTGAGTCGCTTGGCAGTTCGTAAGTACTCAAGGTTCTTGTGGTCAGTGTAGATGAGTACTGGATGATTAGCTCCCTCCAAGAGGTACCTCCATTCCTCTAGTGCCGATTTGATAGCCAAGAGCTCCCGGTCCCCGACATCATAATTCCTCTCGGCTGGAGAAAGTTTCCGAGAGAAAAATCCCACTGGGTGCATGGCGTCTTTATTGCCCTGTCGTTGTGACACGACCGCCCCAACTGCCACTTCAGATGCATCGACCTCCAAGATGTAAGGGAGGGCAGGGTCGGGGTGACTGAGGATAGGGGCGGAGGTAAACAGTCTTTTAAGCTGATCAAAGGCCCCTTGAGCTTCCGGGCCCCAGTGGAAGCGTGTGCCCTGCTTGGTCAGCTGGGTGATGGGGGTGATGATAGCAGAGAACCCCTTAATAAACTTCCTGTAGAAGTTTGCAAATCCTACGAACCGTTGGATTCCTTTTCTATCTACAGGTGCTGGCCAGTCAAGAACGGCGGACACCTTCTGAGGGTCCATTCTAATGCCTGCCGGGGAGATTTCAAGTCCCAAAAACTGGATTTCCTGCTGCTCAAATTCGCACTTCTCGGCCTTTGCATACAGGCCGTGCCGTCGGAGTCGAAGGAGTACCTTGCCCACATGCCCACGATGTTGTTCTAGGGTTTGGGAGAAAATCAAGATGTCGTCCAGATAGACGATCACGAAAATGTCCAAATAGTCTCTGAGTACATCATTGATGAAATGCTGGAACGTGGCCGGGGCATTACAGAGCCCGAAGGGCATGACCAAGTACTCATAGTGGCCGAAACGAGTCCGGAAAGCCGTCTTCCACTCGTCCTCGGCCCGAATGCGGACCAAATTGTATGCACCCCTGAGGTCCAATTTGGTGAAAACCGTTGCCGATCTTAGCTTCTGAAAGAGCTCAGGGATTAAGGGCAGGGGGTACCGATTCTTGACCGTTATTTTATTGAGCTCCCGGTAGTCCACACAGGGCCTCAAGGACTGATCCTTCTTGGTGACGAAGAAGATGCCTGCGCCAGCAGGAGAGGTGGAATGGCGGATGAACCCCTTCTTTAAGTTTTCGGCAATGTAGGTCTTCAGGGCCTCTTGTTCTTTCTCGGAGAGAGGAAAAATGCGACCGAAGGGAATTTCAGCCCCAGGGAGGAGCTCGATTGGGCAATCATAGGGACGGTGGGGCGGAAGGGAGTCTGCCCCCCGCTTGCTGAAAACGTCCAGAAAGTCATGATAAGGTTGGGGTACAGATTGGCGTAGGTCTTGATCCGCGTCTAGGCAAAGCAAGGTAGAGGATGTTCCGAGGGTTGCAGGTAGGCAGTGTTTCCTGGCAGTACCGAGATTGAAATTCTACCTCCCCGGTGGACCAATGGATCAGCGGGTTATGGGCCTGGAGCCATGGCATACCCAGGATGACCGGGAACAGGGGAGAGGAGATCACGTCCATGGTCAGAAGCTCCTGATGTTGAGGGAAAATTGTAGCGGTTAAGGGCAGAGTCTCTTGAGTCACCTGGCCAGACTTAATGCGGGACCCATCCGCCAGAAACACAGTAAGTCCTTGGGTCTTCTTCTGGAGCGGCAGGGCGTGAGTGTTGGCGAAGGTGGCATCCACGAAACAGCTACACGCCCCGGAGTCAATGATGGCGCTGGTGAGGATTGTCCTTCCCTGGCACTGCAACGACAGAGGAAGGGTAAGGTGAATAGTACTGGCTGGGCAGGGTGCAGAGAGAGGAGAAACGGATGACAAGCACTTACGCGTCTTGACAGGGCAACCATTCACGAAATGTCCAGAGCCCCCACAGTACAGACACAGATTCAACTGGCGACGTTGGGCCCGTTCCTCGGGCGTCAAGGGGGCACGTAGAAGACCAATCTGCATCGGTTCGGAACCATCTGAAGCAGGTCCCACGGGAGGTGTAGAGGGAGCAGGTAGGTAGCGAGTGGCAGGAACAGGAGCCCTAGCGACCATCCAAGCTGGGCGACTGGGCAAAGCAGAGCGTTCAGCTCGGCGCTCCCGTAGGCGACGGTCCAATTGGATTGTCAGAGTGACAAGGTCCTCAAGATCCTCAGGAACTCCTACACGGGCCAGTTCGTCTTTCAACCCCTCTGAGAGGCCCATGCGGAACTGGTGTCTGAGGGCTGCATTGTTCCATTGAGTATCCGCGCTCCAGCGCCTAAAGTCCGTGATATAGTCCTCAGCCGTCCTGCGGCCTTGCTGGAGCGCGGATAGGGCAGATTCAGCTGTAGCCGTGCGTTGAGGGTCGTCATACAACTGTGCCATTGCCTGGAAGAAGGCGGCTAAGGACTGGGTCATGACACTGTTGGCTCCCAGAAGACGGTGGGCCCAGGACTGGGGTTCTCCTTGTAGAAGGGACACCACGAATCCCACCTTGGTGACTTCCAGGGAGAAGGTCCGGGGTTGCAGGGCAAAGTAAAGCTGGCAGGCATCTCGGAAAGCTTGAAACTTGGACCGGTCGCCCGAGAACCTTTCTGGGATAGGTACTCTAGGTTCAGGGGGAAGCATCACCACTGTTGGTTGGGAGGCAGGTTGCACTGGTGGTGGAGGTGCAGCAGCCATGGGGCTGGCAAGTTGTTGAACTTGGCCTTCCAGCTTGGTGTATCCCTCCTGCAGGGATTTCACGGCTTGTGTGAGGGCTGCCAGGTGGGAGCACATTTCCCGCATGGTTGAGGCTCCATCCGCAGGCTCAGTCATATTGGCTGTCCGTACTGTTAGGTACCTGGTAGTGCTGAGCCTGACTTGATGGTTGGAGACCTCTCTTACAACTCTGGTTCAGGGCCTGCTGGATTGGGGACAGCGTAGCCGTGAACTCAGCGGGTAGGAGTGTCCGTGTGGATGCAG
The DNA here is from genome assembly GCA_028564925.1 of Lithobates sylvaticus. NCBI lineage: Eukaryota > Metazoa > Chordata > Amphibia > Anura > Ranidae > Lithobates > Lithobates sylvaticus. The sequence goes on from CM053026.1 coordinate 730,336,647, forward strand.
CAGGCTGATGCAGGGTAGATGCAGGGCTTGCTCAGAGGGTAGGTCTGCAGATGAAGGTTCGGCAGAAAACCAGGAGGCAGGAGGTAAACCGACAACAGGAGCAGCAGCAGGCGGCTGAAGTAGCTGACAGCAACGGCAGAAGATCAGCAGATGACGGCAGCAGCGAAGACCAGTGCAGGGACACTGGAGCAGGGATGGTCAGGCAAGCCGGGTCACAACAGGTAAGGCAGGCAGGTAAGGACGGCAGGCAGGAGGATGGTCAGGAGGCAAGCCGGGGGTTCAGCAACAGTAACACAGTCCAGAGCAGGGTCAAACAAGCCGGGGTCAAGGGACGGAGAAAGTAGCGGAGTCAAACAAGCCGGGTCACAGGTAGGGAGCTCAGACAGGTTCAGGTTGGGGACACAGGTGGGAGCTGAGACGGACAGCGCCGCATGCAGGCAGCTGTCCCCTTTAAATAAGGCCACTGGCGCCAAAGCGGCGCCGATCGCGCACGTGCACGCGCACGGGGGGCGCGCGCGCCCGCTATTTGCGCACGGGAGCGCGCGCACGAGTCCCGCGGGCGCGTCCCCGCGCCCGCGGCGCGCGCCGACGCGTGCGCCGGCGTTCAGAGGGACCAGGGCTGCCCAGGTGCCCGCGCACCCTCCGGCTAGGGTGCCCAGGGCGGCTAGAGCCCTGACACCAATAACTGAGGAAGAGATCTTAGCTGCTATTAATAACTCACCAACAGGGAAGAGCCCGGGCCCGGATGGGTTCACGGCCTCATATTATAAAACATTCAAGGATATCCTCATACCGCGAATGCAGCGTTACATGAATGGTCTGGGGATAGACTATGACATGAGTGAGGAGGCCTTAAAGGCCACGGTCACTCTTCTGAGGAAGGATGGGAAGGATGGATCGGTGTGCTCAAACTATAGACCCATCTCTTTATTAAATTTCGATACTAAACTATACGCCAAGATTTTGGCGGATCGAATAAAGGGGCATTTGGGCACACTGATCCATCCGGACCAGGTGGGCTTTGTTCAGGGCAGAGAGGGGAGGGACAATGGGATACGTACACTGCTGGCCATACAGAGGATGAGAGATTCGAGAACCCCCAGTCTACTTCTCTCAATAGATGCTGAAAAAGCATTTGATAGGGTAGACTGGGGGTTCATGTTCAATACGCTACAGAGGATGGGATTCGGACCAAGGATTATACAAAAAATTAAAACCTTATATACCCACCCGAAAGCAAACATCAAGGTTAACGGAACGGTCTCAGCTGAGTTTGAAATGTTTAACGGTACCAGGCAGGGGTGCCCATTGTCCCCCCTCCTATTCATTCTGTCCCTGGAACCACTGTTGGCCACAATTCGCGGAAACCCAGAGGTGGAGGGGTGCAGAGTCGGCAGCGAGGAGCACAAACTTGCGGCCTTCGCTGACGATGTTCTCTTCTATGTCAGCTCACCCCAGAAGTCAGTTCCTATCCTCCTTGAAATCTTAAATGAATACGGGGAGTTAACAAACTTTAGAATCAACGCCACAAAAACGTTTATCCTCAATATTAATCTTAATGAAACAGAGAAACAGAACTTCCAGAAAATAGTTAGGTTTGTCTGGAAAAAACGGATAAAATATCTGGGAATAGAGCTGGCTAATAATCCCAGGAAAATTTATAAAATAAATTATATCCCGCTCCTAGAGGAAATAAAAAAAAAATGCCAAGCATACAAGGGAAAAATCCTGTCCTGGACAGGTAGAATTAACACGGTAAAAATGATGATCTTACCAGTCATCACATATAAATTCCAGATGCTCCCTCTCCCTCTCCCAAAGCATTATCTCGGCAAGCTAAAAGCTATTATAATGAACTTCATTTGGAATTACAAAAAACATAGAATCTCGCTCCAAATATTAAAACAAGACAAAAATCAGGGTGGCCTGGCGGTTCCAGACCTAGAAAGTTACTACCACGCTATAGCACTATTGAGAATTGCAGAATGGGGGAAAACATGTAACACTAAAAGATGGGTGAGTTTAGAAGAGACACTGAGTGAAGTCAACTTGGGGAGGATTGTGTGGAATCCCCCGAAATTCCGGTCACTGGGCGAGAAAACGCACATAATCACAATCACTACTTTAAAAATTTGGGATAAGATGTATAAAACTTTTAATAAGACATATAATTCTCCACTAATAGTTTTAAAGGACAACCTAATGTTCCCGCCAGGGATAAAGAAAATAGGGGGTGATTGGATCAGAAACGATAGCACGAGGTTAGGGGAAATCATTAGCAAGGGGAAAGTTTTGGCACTACACGAGTTACAGAAGAATGAGGCGCTCTCCATAGATGGTTGGCGGTATCGTCAGTTAACCCACTTCGTGGGGTCTCTCCCGGGCCCTTTAAGGGAGGTGGAGGACCTAACGAAGTTGGAGAAAATCTTCACGGCAGAATGCTCCAAAAAAAGAATCTCCAAAATTTATAAATTGCTGTTAGAAAAAGATAGACCTGAAATTCCGACATACCTCATTAAATGGAAGAGCGAATTAGGAACACAGTTAGAAGTAGGCACATGTAAGAGAATTTTAAAATTAGCGCACGGGTCGGCCGTTGATGCGAAAACGGCAGAAACTAATTTCAAGTGCATGGCCAGGTGGTATAGAACCCCTGATAAGGTTAGTAATTTTCGGACGGCTATATCAGCAAACTGTTGGAGGGGGTGTGATCAAAGGGGTACAATGGGTCACCTATGGTGGGAGTGTCATAAAATTAAAAAGTTTTGGGAGACTATCCTAAAATATATCAAAGAGATAACAACGATTGAGGTAAAAAACGACCCTTGGGTCGTACTGATGCATGCAACATCGAAGGAAATCAGGAAATATAAAGACTCATTGGTCCCCCATCTACTTAATGCGGCTAAAAAAATAATTCCGAAGAGGTGGAAAGACATGGAAAGCCCCCCCTTATGGGAATGGGTAGACGCGGTCGAACATACATATATGTTGGAATGTGTGCTAAACATCGGGGAAGAGGACAGAGAGGCCATGAGGGCCAGGTGGGATAGCTGGAGAAAATTTAAGAGGTCATGGAGCTACAGGGAGGCTCTGCGAGTCCAGCCCTGATAATCTCTGAATCATGGAGGAAAGAAGCTCGAGGGAGAATCTGCTGTGGAAAAATAGAACCTCCGGGTTTTCAAAGATATGGGCGAAAAAGGATAACAAAAAAAAAAAAAAGAGAGGTGGAAACACTGCGGCGGTGGGGAAGGGAGGGAGCAGGGTGGGCATGGAAATTAATCAAGCTTTAGTGGGAGATAAGATGGAATAGGGACGGGAGGGCTCACAGAACAGAGGAGGGCCTGCTAGACCCCAGTGGAATGTTTTTTCTCTTAGTTCTGTAAAATACTTTCAATGTCTAACTTTGTACCCACAAAAAAAAAAAAAAGCAATCCACAAATGATGCCAAGACAATAAGAGGGGAAGGAGATGCGGGCACAGCTGACACTCCCCCACAAAGTTCTTTCTGAAGTGGAAAAAAAAAAAAAAAAAAAGAAAAAAAAAAAAAAAAAAGAAGAAGAATGTTTCAGTAGGTCAGGGGATTTGGGTTTAAGGCAGCTGTTCTCAATCACCTGGCCATGGCCCACTGCCGGACTACAGCCTCCTTTTTATCAGATATTCAGGCACCTGTAGATCTCCTAACCTCCTAAAGTGACTCTCCAATGCCATATTGCCACCCACCCTCCCATAGAGGTCCACCATACCCTCCAAACTCACACAGTTCCCCCCGCCCCCCTGACAACCCCCAGCCCCGTACATCTCCCCCAGAGCCCATAGAGATCCTCCTCTCCCCCACACGTCATTGGAATCCCAGTCCCTGCTGAGCACTCTAGTCTTCCACTGGTCCCCTAGAAAGCCCCAAGTCTCCTGGAGAGACACACAGTCCCTGCCAAACCCCCCCCCCCCCCCCCCCCCCCCCAAAGTTTTCCCAGCTGCCTCTAAAATCCCCCACAGAGCCACCAAGTCTGCTGTAGAGTCCCAAAACCTGCCTCAGAACCCCCATCCCCCCACAGTGACACCCAGCCCCATCCATGACCTTGCAGAAATGTTTTCTTTTGCTGTTGGAGCAAGGAAGGTTTTGGAAGAATTTACTTGGCCCACTAGTTTAAGGGGATCACTTTGCCAGCTCAATATTACGTGTTCACTAGTAAAAAATGTGCAGCTTCCCAGAAAACCCTAACTCAGATCAAACAAGCCATATTAGAGGTTAGCATGCTGTTTACACAAACATTGGTGCTACAACAATTCTCATATGCTGTGATTAGTAGTTCTGCCACTAGGTGGTGATGTAAAAGGTATTGCTTGTACAATGCTTGTTCTTCTTTGTGTTAAGAGAGTAAGAGAGAGTTCAAATTCCTTTCAGGCTTTTTTTTTTTCTTGGGTTTGCGTATATATTTTTTTGCCTTTTTTTTCCTTGCAGGGAAGACACGTTTTGTAATTTAAAGAAGCAGGGGTGCCCGTGAAACGTGTTAACCCTACAACAAAACCATATCGACATTCAAGTCATAAAAAACAAGCTCTTCATATAATTTATGGAAGGAAGAACTGCCATTGTGTACTGTACAGAATCAGTCCTTGTTGTAAGTGTAGCGGGTGTCTCACTCTATAACCCACAAATCTTGCCAAGCTGGGCAGAACAATGCACACAGGTTTTCCAGCTTGAGTTAGGGAGAGCTGCCTGCTAGCAGTTGTAAGGGGGATTTTTCACCCCCCCTCCTTCTTCCTGTTATCGCTGACTGAGTTCATGTAATATGAGCTGACAAACACAGAGCTCTGCATTCAGTGGCCTCTCTTGTGCCCCTATTGGCTGGAAGAGGAAAAACAATTAAGGGCACAGTTACAACAGCCAATGGAAGAGATTGTACTGAACTGCAGGGAGAGCTGCAATGGATTCTGGGACATGCAGTTCCCACACAAAACGGCCTGTAGACTGGTATACAGGGAGAAATACAAATCCCAGCAGGTTTTGCTAACAGGAAAGAAAAAGACTACATTTTGTGTCCTGAGGTAAAGTTCAGTCAGCAATGAGGGAGTAAAGAGACCAGACCTGAGGCAGAGGTGCTGTCTCTCAGATGATCTCCCTGCGCAATTCAGGTCTCCACCGCGAGTTGGGACGTCCAGCCTGAGAGAGGGGGATCCCAGGTGAATATTGAGGCGCATCTCCACCAACAGTGAACCAATCTAGTGTTAGGGGACCGGTCAGGTCACCGGGAAAGCCTGCCTGTTGCAGGATGTTCACTTGGGCCCTGTTCGCAGGATTGGGTGAGAGGGCATTTCTGCCCATCTGCAGGGAACAGAGACACTGCACTACAGAAGGAGTTATTTGAACACTGTATACAAACATCATTGCTGGTAGTCACCTTGCTGACACTTGTCGTACCACAAGGATAAGGGATAAGGCTATCCACTTCTGGGACACAGCTGTCATCGAGAAGAAGCGTTACCAATTCAGATAGGGGGGCAGGGATCTGGGGGTCCCCTTGTTACATAGTTACATAGTTAGTTAGGTTGAAAAAAGACACAAGTCCATCCAGTTCAACCAAAAAAAAAATAAATATATATATATATATATATATATATATATATATATATATATATATATATATATATATACACACATATATACACACATATATATATATATATATCATACAATCCCATATACCCCATTCTATACCCACAGTTGATCCAGAGGAAGGCAAAAAAAAAACCCAGCAGTGCATGCTCCAATTTGCTAAAGCAGGGGAAAAAAATTCCTTTCTGATCCCCCGAGAGGCAATCGGATTTTCCCCGGATCAACTTTACCTATAAATGTTAGTACCCAGTTATATTATGTACATTTAGGAAAGTATCCAGGCCTTTCTTAAAGCAATCTACTGAGCTGGCCAGAACCACCTCTGCAGGAAGTCTATTCCACATTTTCACAGCTCTTACTGTGAAGAAACCTTTCCCGTATTTGGAGATGAAATCTCTTTTCCTCTAGACGTAAAGAGTGCCCCCTTGTCCTCTGTGTTGACCGTAAAGTGAATAACTCAACACCAAGTTCACTATATGGACCCCTTATATATTTATACATGTTGATCATATCCCCCCTTAATCTCCTCTTATCAAGGGTGAATAAATTCAGTTCCTCTAATCTTTCCTCATAACTGAGCTCCTCCATGCCTCTTATCAGTTTGGTTGCCCTTCTCTGCACTTTCTCCAGTTCCCCAATATCCTTTTTGAGAACTGGTGCCCAAAACTGAACTGCATATTCCAGATGAGGTCTTACTAATGATTTGAACAGGGGCAAAATGATATCTCTCTCTCTGGAGTCCATACCTCTCTTAATACAAGAAAGGACTTTGCTCGCTTTGGAAACCGCAGCTTGGCATTGCATGCTATTATTTAGCTTATGATCTACCAAAACCCCCAGATCCTTCTCCACTATGGATTCCCCCAGTTGTACTCCCCCTAGCATGTATGATGCATGCATATTCTTAGCCCCCAAGTGCATAACTTTACATTTATCAACATTAAACCTCATCTGCCACATAGTCGCCCAATTAGACGTTAAAGGGGACTTCCAGATTCTGATAAGCTCCCCGCCCACAGACCCCCACAACCACCGGGCAAGGGTTGCGGGGATGAGGCCCTTGTCCCCATCAACATGGGGACAAGATACTCCAAAGCATCCTCCCAATGTTGAAGGCATGTGGCCTGGTACGGTTCATTAGGGGGGGGGCGCTCTCTCGCCCCCCTCTTTTCCTGCAGCCCGCCATTTTTTTCATTTTGGCACAGGGTTCCCCTTATAATCCACACCAGACCTGAAGGGCCTGGTATGGGTTTTGGGGGGACCCCCACGTAATTATTTTTTTACATTTTGATTCAGGGTTCCCCTTAATATTCATACCAGACCCAAAGGGCCTGGTAATAGACTGTTGGGCATTGTAGTTTTTTTCAATGAGTTTTATCTATATTGCCGAGACCCAACAATTCATTACAGCTGCGATCAGTTTTAAATTACTTTTTTTCCTTTAGAAATGTAATTTTACTGTGGTATTGTTCTAAACACAGGAAAACTGACCAACTTTACAGGCATACTATAGTCACCCCCAGGCACAATATTTAAACAAAATATTTAATTTTTATTGTTTCACTTTAAGCATTATTAAAATCACTGCTTCCGAAAAAACTTCAATTTTTAAAAAAAAATTTGCATTGATGTCCCCTGGGGCAGGACCTGGCTCCCCAAACACTTTTTAACCACTTCCCGACCGCCCCATGTATGTATATACGTCGGCAGAATGGCACGTACAGGCAGAATACCACGTACCTGTACGTGCCATTCTTCAGGCGCGTGGGGGGTCCGATCGGACCCCCCCCGGCCGGCGGGGACGGTCGGGATCGCTTCAGGAGCGATCCGGGATGAGGGGACGGCCAGTGGTTTCTGGCCACCCCCTCGCGATCGCTCCTGGCGAATCAGATGCTTCCTCTGTCTGTGTCAATCAAAACACAGGCAGAGGAAGTGATGTCACGCTCGGTGCGCCGGTCTATGTGACCGGAACGCCGAGCTGTCAACATGTACAGGTTAGTGCCCCAACAGTACACTGACACCAGTACACATAGGCACACAAAACACCCCCCTGTCACCCCCAGATCACCCCCCAGATCACCCCCGCCCCCCCCAGTCACAGTGTCACTAATTGCAGTGATCATTTTTTTTACTGATCACTGCATTTAGTGTCAGTGTGACTGTAATAACTGTCAGTGCAGTTAGTTTTAGGTCCAAGGTAGCCCCCTACCCCCCCCCCCCTAATAAAGGTTTAACCCCTTGATTGCCCCCCAGGTAACCCTTTCACCCCCTTTTGCCAGTGTCACTAAGCGATCGTTTTTCTGATCGCTGTATTAGTGTCACTCGTGTCGCTAGGTAACCATTTTTTTTTTTTTTAGGTAACCGCCATGTTTATATAGGTTCATAAATAGGTTTATAGGTCAGGTACCCCCATATTACAACCTAAATAAAGGTTTTAACCCCTTGATTGCCCCTAGAGTTAACCCTTTCACCAGTGATCACTGTATAACTGTCACTGGTGACGCTGGTTAGCCAGTTAGTTATTTCGTTATTTAGGTTCCCCGTCAGGTTTTTATATAGCGTCAGGTACCCCCATATATTACCTAATAAAGGTTTTAACCCCCTGATTGCCCCTAGTTAACCCTTTCACCCCCTTTTGCCAGTGTCACTAAGCGATCGTTTTTCTGATCGCTGCATTAGTGTCGCTAGGTAACCATTTTTTTTTTTTTAGGTTAACCGCCATGTTTATATAGGTTCATAAATAGGTTTATAGGTCAGGTACCCCCATATTACAACCTAAATAAAGGTTTTAACCCCCTGATTGCCCCTAGTTAACCCTTTCACCCCCTTTTGCCAGTGTCATAAGCGATCGTTTTTCTGCTGCATTAGTGTCACTGGTGCCGCTAGGTAGCCAGTTTTTTTTTAGGTAACCGCCAGGTTTATATACGTTCATAAATAGGTTTATAGGTCAGGTACCCCCATATTACAACCTAAATAAAGGTTTTAACCCCCTGATTGCCCCTAGAGTTAACTCTTTCACCAGTGATCAACATATAAGTGTCACTGGTGACGCTGGTTAGCCAGTTAGTTATTTAGGTTCCCCGTCAGGTTTTTATATAGCGTCAGGTACCCCCATATAATACCTAATAAAGGTTTTAACCCCCTGATTGCCCCTAGTTAACCCTTTCACCCCCTTTTGCCAGTGTCACTAAGCGATCGTTTTTCTGATCGCTGCATTAGTGTCGCTAGGTAACCAAATTTTTTTTTTTTTTTGTTACGGGTGACGCTGGTTAGTTAGTTTGTTTTTTATACTGTCAGGGCACCCGCCATTTATTACCCAATAACGGTTTAACCCCCTGATCGCCCGGCGGGTGATATCAATTAGGTTTTAGGGTCAAATAAGGTCTGCTTCGCCCCAGGTTAGTGCCAGTACCGCAAACACCCACGCGCAAAGCATACACCTCCCTTAGTGGTACAGTATCTGAACAGATCAATATCTGATCTGATCAGATCTATACTAGCGTCCCAGCAGTTTAGGGTTCCAAAAAAACGCATTGTTAGCGGGATCAGCCCAGATACCTGCTAGCACCTGCGTTTTCCCCCTCCGCCCAGCCCAGCCCACCCAAGTGCAGTATCGATCGATCACTGTCACTTACAAAACACTAAGCACACATAACAGCAGCGTTCGCAGAGTCAGGCCTGATCCCTGCGATCGCTAACAGTTTTTTTTGTGGTAGCGTTTTGATTCAGTCGCTTCAGTCAGGAGCTTTTTTACCTGTAAATCTCAAAAAAATAAAAAAATAGTTGTCGTTTATTGTTCTCTCTCTCTTCTCTCTCTATTGTTGCTCTTTTTTTACTCCATTCTATTCTGCAATGTTTTTATTATGTTTTATCATGCTTGCTTTTCAGGTATGTAATTTTGTTTACTGTGTTTTAGTGTTAAGCATTTTTTTGTTTTCAGGTGCGCCATTCAGTTGCAACGCGGATTTATTTATCTTGACAGCAACAGCGTTTGCTCCCACGATACATAAAGCCGCGACTCCAACGCTGTAGGAGGTGATTTCACCACCACAGTTAAAAAAAAGAGCATATATGCCGAAGCATGGGGGCAGCAGGGGGGGGGGGAGGAGCGATTGGCTCCTAATGCTGCGTACATACGGTCGAAATTCCGACGGAGCCTTGCCCCGTGGAAAATTGCAACCGTGTGTACATGGCATAACTTTTGTGGGAGGATGCCCCCATGCATCGGCATATATAAATGGTGCATGTATGCCCATCATTAGAAGTGGGTGGATGAAGGGAGGTATTCTAATGGTGGGCATACCCACCAATCAATCTCTTTTTTTCGTTCAGCCAAGAGGCTGCATGAAAAATAAAGATTACAATATATGTCCAGTATGTTGCTGGACTTTGAATGGTTATACCAGAATGATGCCTGCAGGTTTAGGTATCATCTTGGTATCATTCTTTTCAGCCAGTGATCGGCTTTCATGTAAAAGCAATTCTAGCGGGTAATTAGCCTCTAGACTGCTTTTACAAGCAGTGGGAGGGAATGTCCCCCCTCCCGGATATAAACCGCGCCATTGGGAAATTGGGAAAGCATTTTATCACACCAATCTTGGTGTGGTCAGATGCTTTGAGGGCAGAGGAAAGATCTAGGGTCTAATAGACCCCAATTTTTTCAAAAAAAGAGTACCTGTCACTGCCTATTGCTATCATAGGGGATATTTACATTCCCTGAGATAACAATAAAAATGATAACAAAAAAAAAAAATGGAAGGAACAGTTTAAAAATAAAATAAAAAAGCTAAATAAAAAAAAAAAAAAAAAAAAAAAAAAAAAAAAGCACCCCTGCCCCCCCTTCTCTTGCGCAAAGGCGTACACAAGCGTTGGTCTGGCGTCATATGTAAACAGCAATTGCACCATGCATGTGAGGTATCACCGCGAAGGTCAGATCGAGGGCAGTAATTTTAGCAGTAGACCTCCTCCGTGAATCTAATGTGGTATCATGTAAAGGCTTTTAAAGGCTTTTAAAAATGTATGTAGTTTGTCGCCACTGCGTGTTTGTGCGCAATTTTAAAGCATGTCGTGTTTGGTATCCATGTACTCGGCCTAAGATCATATTTTTTATTTCATCAAAAATTTGAGCAATATAGTGTGTTTTAGTGCATTAAAATAAAAAAAAGTGTATTTTTTCCACAAAAAATGCGTTTGAAAAATCGCTGCGCAAATACTGTGTGGGAAAAAAAAAAAATGCAACACCCACCATTTTAATCTGTAGGGCCTTTGCTTTAACAATATATATAGTGTTTGGGGGTTCAACGTAATTTTCTTGCAAAAAAAAAATATGTTTTCATGTAAACAAAAAGTGTCAGAAAAGGGCTTTGTCTACAAGTGGTTAGAAGAGTGGGTGACGTGTGACATAGGCTTCTAAATGTTGTGCATAAAATGCCAGGACAGTTCAAACCCCCCCCCCAAATGACCCCATTTTGGAAAGTAGACACCCCAAGCTATTTGATGAGAGCAATGTTGAGCCCATTAAATTTTTTTTTTTTTTGTCCCAAGAGATTGAATAATGAAAAAAAAAAAAATATATATATATTTTTTTTACAAAAAGTTGTCACTAAATGATATATTGCTCAAACATGTCATGGGCATATGTGGAAATACACCCCAAAATACATTCTGTTGCTTCTCCTGAGTACGGGGATACCACATGTGTGGGACTTTTTGGGAGCCTAGCTGCGTACGGAACCCCAAAAACCAATCACCGCCTTCAGGCTTTCTAAGGGTGTAATTTTTTTATTTCACTTCTCACTGCCAATCACAGTTTCGGAGGCCATGGAATGCCCAGATGGCATAAAACCCCCCAAAATGACCCCATTTTGGAAAGTAGACACCCCAAGCTATTTGCTGAGAGGTATTGTTAGTATTTTGCAGATCTCGCTTTTTGTCACAAAGTTTTGAAAATTGAAAAAATAAAAAAAAAAATTTTTTTTCTTTACTTTCTTCATTTTCAAAAACAAATGAGAGCTGTAAAATACTCACCATGCCTCTCAACAAATAGCTTGGGGTGTCTACTTTCCAAAATGGGGTCATTTGGGGGGGTTTTGTGCTATTTTGGCATTTTATGGCCTTCGAAACTGTGATAGGTAGTGAGGAGTGAAATCAAAAATTTGCACCCTTAGAAATCCTGAAGGCGTGCTTGGGTTTCGGGGCCCCGTACGCGAGCTAGGCTACCAAAAAGTCCGACACATGTGGTATCCCCATACTCAGGAGAAGCAGCAAAATGTATTTTGGGGTGCAATTCCACATATAACTATGGCATGTGTGAGCAATATATCATTTAGTGACAACTTTTTGAAATCATTTTTTTTTTATTTGTGTTTATTCAATCACTTGGGACTAAAAAAAAAAAAACATGGCATGTGTGAGCAATCATTTAGTGACAACTTTTTGAACATTTTTTTTTTTTTTTTTTTTTGTCTTTATTCAATCACTTGGGACTAAAAAAAAAAATATTCAATGGGCTCAACATGCCTCTCAGCAAATAGCTTGGGGTGTCTACTTTCCAAAATGGGGTCATTTGGGGGGGTTTTGTACTTCCCTGCCATTTTAGCACCTCAAGAAATGAGATAGGCAGTCAGAAATTAAAAGCGGTGTAAATTCCAGAAAATGTACTCTAGTTTGTAGACGCTATAACTTTTGCGCAAACCAATAAATATACGCTTATTGGCATTTTTTTTACTAAAGACATGTGGCTAAATACATTTTGGCCCAAATGTTTGACTAAAATTGAGTTTATTAGATTTTTTTTATAACAAAAAGTAGAAAAAATCATTTTTTTTCAAAATTTGCAGTCTTTTTCCGTTTATAGCGCAAAAAATAAAAATCACAGAGGCAATCAAATACCATCAAAAGAAAGCTCTATTTGTGGGAAGAAAAGGACGCAAATTTCGTTTGGGTTACAAAATTGCATGACCGCGCAATTACCAGTTAAAGTAGTGCAGTGCGAAATTGAAAAAAGACCTCTGGTCCTTTGGCTGCCAAATGGTCCGGGGCTGAAGTGGTTAAAGTGTTTCTGTACGATTACATGGGGCTTTGTGACCTATATATAGATATACTGTGTTATTCTGTATGGCTCTGAAGAGCAGATTTGAACTCAATTTGAAGAAATCTGTATAGTTCACATTTTTTCCACAGAATGTTGAGCTGTAATCATGAAAAATACCCTCATGTGCTCATGAGAATGTCTCGGTATCTCACTGTCTCTGAGAATAGACAGCACTGGACAAATAGGATTTTAAAGAACCCATTTCATTTAAACTGTACTTTGTATAACTACATAAAGATTCACAAGCAACCAAGAACCTCGAAACCCGAATTGGATGATTTTTTAGAAAGCCCAACTAAATTTCATTTTTGATGCATCAAGATGCAATTGGGTTGATTTACTAAAACTGGGAGAGTGCAAAATCTGGTGCAGCTCTGCATAGAAACCATTTACAGATACCATTTCATACATGGAAGCTGCTAGTTTGTTTTCTGTAGATGGGTGGAAAGGGCAGGCAGAGTTGAGCACTCTTGATGAGAGCCTGTGACAGCCCCTTAGTTGTATTAACCCCCGACCACATTGGAAGATTATGGTAGCAAGGGTGGTGGGGGGAGGATGGAGGAGGATTTATTCTAAAAGAAGAGGAACCAGCACATGGGACACATTCTACTGACTGTAAGTTACAGTATGTCCCTTGTGCTTATTTTTTAGCTTTCTATTTTGACAGCATGTAGACTTTAAAGTATAACTAAAGGCAAAACTTTTTTTTTTTGTGGATAGAGTAGAGATGAATTAGAAAGCTTGTCAGTTTTTATTGCTGTCTGTATCCCCATTATGGAGATTCACCCTCTCTATTTGTCCTCTTTACTATTACCATTAAAAAAGGGTAAGTAAAAGCAAATCCTACATTTTGGGAAGGAAAATCTTCCAATGGGGATACTAGTTCTGGTGACTTGTGGGTCCCCAAAAGATTTCTATAAGTTTGGCTTTGGGACAGGAAGCGAAGGGAAATCTCCATAATGGGATGCAGATGGCAAAAAAAAAATCTGACATGGGTTATAACTTTTCTTTGCTCTATCCAAAATGAAAAAAAAAAAAGTTTTGCCTATAGTTCTACTTTAAGTAGTGGATGTGTATGGATTATTAAAAAAAAAAAAGTATATTATTTAGTGTCACTGTTAAGTCTAACAGATTTTTAGTTAACTTTAGCTGTATATAATTAGAAAAAAAAAGACCCACTTTGATTGGAGGGTTAATTACCCCAATCCTCAAACTTCCCCCAATCAACAGAATGAAACCTGCTTAAGTTTCTCAATTTTTTTTTATATTGGTTTTATTCAATTTCCCACATACAGAGAAGAGAAACTGTTTTCAGGTTCATGTTTGTTTTATGACTGTTCTATGTTCAGTTGTCATCGGTTATCTCAGTGCTTCTGAATATTTTAACGTTTACGCTAGCTATTATCTTCATTGTTTGGCTAGAATGAGTCATTTCATGTTCCACCATAGTTTCCCAGGCAGTTATCAATTGTAGAAGCTATAATGTATCAAAACATATCACTTAATGGATGTAGCCATCATGGCACTCAATTTTTCTATTTTTTTGTCAGTCAACTGTATAAATAGATTGTGACAACCTCATTTGAAAACCTTCAATTGTGTGTTCTACTGATGTGAACACGAGTCTTTCATCATCAGGAAACAAGCTAGATAAATGAGCATTATTTCCTATATTTAAAGGGGAATTACAGTCCTGAGCTATTGGTGCAAAAGAGATCAGCATAAGGTAATACTATAATCAATCTGAGTTATTGATTTAAAGTTCAACTCCAGGCTGAATTCGATTTTTTTTAAAGTTCTCTAGTCAATTTGAAGCTGTCTCCCATAACTCTTCTCTGCAAAAAGATGTCCTGAGACTTCTGGGTTGAATGATACCCGCTAAGCATGGCACCGCTCTCTGCATCATCCAGGAATGCTTATTGGCAAAAAAGAGGACCCAGCACATCATGTCTAGCCAGAAGACATGTCAAAATGATATGCTAAAAAAAAAGCATAAAATACACTTGGGGGGAGATCAGAGAAAGGGAGTGGGGGTGACGGGGAGAATAATGTGTGACTCTTAGGTGAAAGTTGTGTGAATCTTGACTGAAAACATTAATAAATAGGCCCCATGAGTTGACCAATTTTGGTTGATAGCTTAAAACTGATCTCCAGTTCTATTTCATATTAATTACTTGACCAGACTTTAAAAAAAAAAAAAACTCACTGCATTGTCTCCAGGGCTGTCCCCCAAAGAAACTCAGCTCTGCTGCCAGTCCTATTCCAGGTTGAATGGCGGCCAGCATCATTCAGCGCACTTCATGTGAGCCCAGGCTGTCATGGACACACCCTCTGAGGATTCATCGCCCTGGGTTCACAGTATCACACTGCACAAAACTGCCCTGATGTCAGCATTGAGAACTGCCCTTCGCTGTCATAGGAAGGAGAGGAGGGAGATCCCAGGATGTCATTTGACTGGTAGGAAGAGCCCAAGAAAAAGGCACTTTTTGGATATCTACTCGTAAAAGTCAGTCACATCTGTTCAAAATTAAGTCCTTTATGGATGCAGGTTTCGAGTTTAAAAATCCAAAAGACTTCTCTCTTACAAAGAAGAGAGAAGTGATCTCCTCCCCCAAAGGGATTGTCCACTCTTTCCACAATCTGAATTTTTGAGGCATGAAAGGACCTAAAATGTTTGGCAATGTTGGTATACTTATTTGTATTGATGTTCGAGATGTGACCCCATAACCTGTCACACAAGCGTCTCGTGGTATAACCCACTTATTGAATATTACAGTGGGTGCAGGTAATTACATATATTACATATCTTGTTTGACAGCTGACTAGCTGTTTGATTTCATAAGCAGTGCCATTTGAACTAGATGTAATATAGTGAGGGTCTCTGGCATACCGACAACTTGAACACCGAGTTGCATTGCATTTAAAGAAACCGACAGTATGTTGCATGTACATGCTTGTTTTTCGGAAGTAGAAAGACTTGGGGAAATAATGTTATTGCTATTGTGCGTGCTTTTTAACAATGTACTTTACTCCTTAGAAAGTATTACTTTGTACTCTGAATAATCACATAAAATGGGTAAATACTGGGAGGGGATACGTTTGCTGTTTAAAAATTGATTACTAAAGCAAACTACTGATGTAGTATCAATGCCTAATGGAAATCTTGAGGGTTTCTTTCCTTGTAATAGGGTTTCCCTGGATGTGTCACTTGCAGAGGTGCATGCTTGTTTGATAACATATTTGTTGTAACCTTGTTCTTGAAACAAGTATTCAATGGTATCAGCTTCCTCTTCAAATTCCGTGAGGGTAGAACAGTTGCATTTTAGTCGAACGAATAGGCCCTTAGGATCGGCTCTTATTAAATGGTGAGGATGACAACTTGAGACATGTAACAGTGAATTTTTTGATGTAGGTTTCCTTTAAGCTCGTACTCCTACCCTATGTTCTTGAAGGGAGCCTGCTAAAAGTGATGTCTAAGTAGTTGACTTTGATGGATTGTTCTTCCCCGGTAAACTTTACATTTTGTAAAATGTTGTTAAAATAAGTGAGAGGATCCTCCAACTCCAGATCTTTATTAACTATAAACATAAGGTCATTGATGTAGCGAAAGTATGTATTTATTAACTCTCTATAAGGATTGTGAGCACCAAAGATGAGAACCTGTACAATTGTCCATGGGCAGGTTGGCATACGTGGGTGCAAATCTGGCCCCCATTGAGGCCCCCTGTTTTTGTAGATAGCATTTTTTGTCGGAAAAAAAAGTAGTTATGTCTCAGTAGAAAATATACACTTTCCAGGATAAACTTTTTTATTTCTTGTATTTACGTACATAAATGCATATGATGGCATAATGCCTGAAGACTAGAAGTATGTGGAATGCTTGAGTACAAAGATTGTACATCACCGGTTATCCATTTTAAATCATCCGACCAAGGGAGACCCTCCAACTGCTGAATGGTGTGTTTGGTGTCATGAAGGTAGGATGGTAGATAGGACTGGGATTGCGGCGGTCATTCTTTGCAAGATATACAGTACACTGCTGGATCGGTCTTGGATAAGATACATGATGAACAGAGGAAAGAGGAGAAATCTTACAAAAGGGACAATTATTTTTTGACAACTGGACTTCCTCTCATCTACCACCCCTCTTTGCCAATCCCTAGACTGGATTGCCCAGCGAATAAATAAAAAATACTAAAAACATACATGGCCATCCACAACTCTTCCCCGAGCTACATCACCACCATCATCTCAAAATATCACTCAAACCGTTTTCTCTGCTCCTCCCAAGACCTCCTGCTCTTTAGCCCCTTTGTCTTCTCCTCCCAGGACTTCTCCAGAACCTCTCCCATCCTCTGAAACTCTATACCTCAATCTGTCCTGCTATCTCTTACTCTGGCCATCTTTAGGCGATCTCTTAAAACTCATCTCTTCAGGAAAGCCTATCACACTTACAACTAACAAATCTTCTATCAACTCATCCTCCACAGTTATTAACTTTGTACCACTTGCCCCACCCTATTAGATTGTAAGTTTTTATGAACAGGGCCCTTTTAACCCTCTTGTATTTTATTGTATTGTAACTACACTGTCTCCCTTTATATTGTAAAGCGCTGAGAAAGTTGTTGGCACTTTATAAATCCTGTATAATCATATTAATAATTTTGGAGAGACTTTGGGCTTGATTTACTAAAATTTGGAGAATGCTAAATCTGGTGCAGTCCTGCATTGAAACCAATCAGCTTCCACCTTTTTTTGTCAAAGCTTAATTTAATAGGTTGAAGTTAGAAGCTGATTGGCTACCATGCATAGTTTTTTCACCCTCCAGTTTTAGTAAATCAACCCCTTTCTCTCGCTTTCTGTTGTTTCTTCAATGGGCTGCATGAAACAAGAAAATATAAATAAACACAGGTTTTAACCCTTCCCTACTCTATGCAAAGTTAAATTAAAAGTGTTGGATGAAAATGCAGTTTAATAGAACATTATGCAGTAAAGTGTCAGTTTTTATTATAATGACTTTAAACATTAGAAGAGTTTAGCAGAACCTTGACACAACACGGCATTGATCTTGAAAATAATTTCTTGATGAGTTTGGCACAATGGACTATCCCACCAAATATCCCTAATGCACACTTTTGTTTTTGAATCCAAGTTTTCTTGGAAACTGCTGAAGAGGTCACTTTTAGCAATCTCTCCAAAGTACATATTCAGCATCCTGAATTTTTAAAGGACATTTTATGGAATGATTAAGTCTCTGAAGAGAAAAATTCAGAGGAAAGTTTCATAGTTACAAGCAAGGTCATAAAGCTGTATTGGACTTGGGAATGAAAACCGACTCTGGTTTATAGATCATGCCAATCCACATTTACACTTGCACTTTGTTAATCAAACAGCAGCAATAACCTTTATGCATGAGTATCATTGGGAAAAAAATTGAAAAAGGAAACGAATGCAGCCACCACATGTAAGAATTTGCAAGCTGTAATATAATAAATTTCGTTTTTTGGGTTTCAATGCCCAACTTCAGGCTGCTGATCAGATTCACATGGACTAAAATAGTTAATTTTTTAAAGCCTAGCCTAAACATCCAAATGCTTTTCCATTCTCGGGGAGCTGCATGTTCCATATTCAACCAGTCATTTTAGTAAATAGCTGTACATGGCTGTGCTCTTATAGATGCAAATGCTTCTTTGCATCAGCGCTTGAATGCGCAACCAATGTGTCTCCTGAGTGTGAAACTTCCACATTCAGAAAAAACGTTGGATGCACAGGTGCAGGTAAACACTGATCGAAAGACCCAGAAGATTTATGCTAGTCATATAAAATACCTATTTTAGTCCGTGTGCATGAACTCCTAAGATTGCAAGAGTAAAGTGCTCATTTGGCTAAGTACAAGTTCAAATCCATTATTCCTCAGTCTAGTTGGCCCTGTCAAATACAATTTATAGATTAACATCCTTAGACATACAGTTCCGTGAAAGGGTATTCATACCTCTTGAAATTTCCTATATTTTGTCATGTTACATCCAAAAACGTAAATGTATTTTATTGGGATTTTATGTGATAGACCAACACAAAGTGGCACGTAATTGTGAAGTGGAAGGAAAATAAATAAATGGTTTTCAATTTTTTTTACAACTAAATATCTGCAAAGTGTGACATACATTTGTATTCAGCGCCCCCCCCCCCCCCCCCCGTGTCAATACTTTGTAGAACCACATTTCACTGCAATTACAGCTGCAAGTCTTTTTGGGGATGTCTCTACCAACTTTGCACATCTAGAGAGTGACATTTTTTCCCATTCATCAGATTGGATGGTCTGTGAACAGCAATTTTCAAGTCTTGCCACAGATTCTCAATTGGATTTAGGTCTGGACTTTGACTGGGTCATTCTAACACACATAAATATGCTTTGATCTAAACCATCGTTGTACCTTTGGCTGTATGTTTAGGGTCATTGTCCCGCTGAAAGGTAAACCTCTGCCCCAGTCTCAAGTCCTTTGTAGACTCTCTCTTCTAAGATTGCCCTGTATTTGGCTCCATCCATCTTCCCATCAACTCTAAACCAGCTTCCCTGTCCCTGCTGAAGAAAAAAATCCCCACAACATGATGCCGCCACCACCATGTTTTTAATGGTGGGGGAGGTGTGTTCAGGGTGATGTGCAGTGTTAGTTTTCCACCACACATAGCGTTTTCCTTTTAAGCCAAAAAGTTAACTTTTGGTCTTATCTGACCAGATCACCTTCTTCCACGTGTTTGCTGTGTCCCCCACATGGCTTTTAGCAAACTGCAAATGGGACTTCTTATGGCTTTCTTTCAACAATGGCTTTCTTCTTGCCACTCTTCCATAAAGGTCAGATTTGTGGCATGCATAACTAATAGTTGTCCTGTGGACAGATTCTCCCACCTGAGCTGTGGATCTCTGCAGCTCCTCCAGAGTTACCATGGGTCTCTTGGCTGCTTAGGTGGACGGCCATGTCTTGGTAGGTTTGCAGTTGTGCCATACTCTTTCCATTTTCAGATGATGGATTGAACAGTGCTCCATGAGATGTTCAAAGCTTGGGATATTTTTTAATAACCCAACCCTGCTTTAAACTTCTACACAGGTTTATCCCTGACCTGTCTGGTGTGTTCCTTGGCCTTCATGATGCTGTTTGTTAACTAAGGTTCTCTAACAAACCTCTGAGGGCTTCACAGAACAGCTGTATTTATACTGAGAATAAATTACACCCAGGTGGACTCTATTTACTAATTAAGTGACTTCTATAGGCAATTGGTTCCACTAGATTTTAGCTAGGGGTATCAGAGTAAAGGCAGCTGAATACAAATGCACGCCACACTTTTCAAATATTTATCCGTAAAAAAAGGTTGAAAACCATTTATTATTTTCCTTCCACTTCACAATTTATTTATTTTTTCCCAATAAAAGATTTTTATTAAGCAAAAACAAAAGATTTGTCTTAACAACATTTGTTCAACAGTATTACATTTGTGAGAGATATCGTACACTTTAACTCGTATAAATCACATTCGAAGAATTTGCTCCTTGAGTAATGTATTTGTGCTATGCTATCCATGTTACCAAAACTGTGCTTATTGGTAAGTTCGTCCTAGTTAGTCACAAGCCCCCCATGCCCTGCCCTAAAGTTAGGCCCAGGGGCGGGTGATCCTCATGACCAGTGTCTTAATGGGCAGAGGCCCAGAGAGAGAATAAAAAGAGATAGGGGAAAGAGAAAGAATATAGAGAAAGGTGAGGGGGGGGGGGTAACCCCTTGGGTTTATTTCCAATACAATGTCATTTTCAGGTGCCTTCATTTCTAGCCTAGTTCAACCCTGTCTGATGCCAGCATTGAGGCCTATCATTCTAATCATAACAATTATTGCTAATCTCGGCTCCATTGGAGGATCCATTGGAGTATGATGTAGCACAGGTTTTTAACATACGTTTCAGCCAGTTTGAAGTTTAGTGAAGGCGTCTGAGTATTTGAAGGCAACCCACGGTCTCCATGTTTTATGGAATCTGTCTGTGTTCTCTGATGCTATTGTTACCGTTTCTTCTAGTTTGTATAGTAGATCCACTTCAGACACCCATTCCTTAATCGTGGGTGCGTGAGTGGACCTCCAATGTCTGGGGATAACTGTCTTTGCAGCGTTCAGCATATGTCGGGTCATTGTTTTTTTGTATCTTGACAATGAGTAGTCAGAAATATGTAGCAGGCAACATTCTGAGTTAAGAGAAAGCTTTGTTTCTGTGATGGCACGTATCTGAGCACAGACCCCATCAAAGTATCCACGCAGCAAAGAGCAGTCCCACCAGATGTGCAGCATGGTTCCCTTGTCGGAGCCACATCTCCAGCATAATTCCGAGGTCTCTGGGTACCATGCATGCAGTCTGACCGGGGTGAAATACCTTTTTGTTAGTACCTTGTACGAGGTTTCTTGTGTGCTAGTGCTGATGGAACATTTGTGGGCAAGAATGCATGCGTTGTTCCATTGTTCATCAGTAAATGTCTTCATGAGTGTCGCTTCCCACTTGGCCCTGTGTTTACTCGTGGTTTATTCCTGTTAGCTTGTAGCCAGCTGTATACCAGTGAGGTGGCTTTACTCACCGACTCCCCACTGATACACAGCTGCTCAAACCACAACTGGTGTCTAAGGAATTGTTGTTTGTTGACTGTGCAGAGGATGTAGTTGTGCAATTGTCTATACTGCCAGAACGTAAAATGTCTCGCTTGTAGTTCCAAGTTTAGTGCTTCAAAAGTTTTAAGCTTCCCTCCCGAAATGCAGTGAGCGACAGTCATTGGTGTATTGTCGTCTCTGTGTGGGAATGAAATAGTCGACTGTCCTAGAGCAAAGTCTCTATTGTGGATTAAAGGATTGTTTGAGTTAGCGTATGGAGGGTTGCTAATTTAGGGCCTATGGTGGGATGTAAAAGTAATCCAGTGTCAAGGGCCCCTTTGGTAACCCATGGTGTAAATCTCAGTGGGGTAGATGTTTGTAGATCTTCTATTCCCACCCAATCTTTGGAAGAGGCGTGACAGTTCCAATCTAGAATGCGGGTCAGGTGTGTGGCATAGTAGTAATATCTAAAGTTGGGCAAGTTGATTCCCCCATCCGTTTTTGGTGACATTAGGGTTGACATTTTAAGTCTTGACTTTTTCCCCACCCAGATAAAGGTTCTCACTGTCTTCTGTAGCTGTGTGAAAAAATGTTTTGGTAGTTTAATGGGTAATGTGTGAAACAGGTAAAGTACCCTTGGTAGTATTGTCATTTTTATGGCAGCAGCTCTGCCAACCAGGACAATGGTTTAAGATTCCAACACTTGAGATCTTTACTCAAGTTCTGTATGAAGGGCTGGAAGTTTTGTAGATAGAGGTTGCTTAGGTCTGGGGTGAGCCATATCCCCAGGTATTTTAGTTTGGAGTCTACCCACTTAAAGGGGCAATTGGACTTGGTCTGCTGTAATTTACCCGGGTCTAGAGATATGTTGAGTGCCTCGGATTTCTCGTAGTTAATTTTAAAGTTAGTTAGGTAGCCGAATATCTCAAGCTCCTTAACTAGATTGGGGATCGAGATATGCGGCTGTGTGAGTGCGAACAGGAGGTCCTCCGCGTATGCGGCTATTTTATAGTGTTTAGTCCCTAAGATCATACCTGTAATTGAGTTGTTGCTATTTATCATGCGGATTCAGGGTTCTAGAGAGAGAATGAACAGGATAGGGGATAGGGGACATCCCTGTCTAGTTCCGTTACAAATGTTTACTGGTTCAGAGAGGGTGCCGTTTATTTTCAATCTGGTTGTTGGTGTTTTGTAGAGAGTTGAGATCCATGTCAGCAAATTAGTTCTAAGGCCTATGTGTCTACATACAGCGAACATAAAGTCCCAGGCTACTCTGTCGAAGGCCTTCTCCGCGTCTGTGGACAGGAGAAGACCCTCGACAGACCCTCCCCTCATTGTGTGGATCAAGTTTGTAGCCTTGATGACATTATCCCTGGTGTACGCAGATAGAGCTGCCTGCCTTGAAAAATGGCGATGGCTGTGTCATTAAATGTTATGTGTGCGTTATGCCTGGCCTTTAGCATAATTTCCTCCTTTAGTTTAAAGTCCGGGAGACAGCATATAATGTCCCTGGGGGGTGCCGTGTCGGCTGGTCTGGCTCTTAGTGCCCTGTGTGCCCGATCAAAGACAATCACGGTGTCCGTTGGGCGTTCCAAAACCTCATTGAATACATATTATAGGGCTGAGGGTATATTGCTGGGGTCCACAGATTCTGGTACCCCCCTCACCCTAACGTTGTGTCTCCTCCCCCTATTGTCCAAATCTTCCAATTGGCGATTCATTTCGATGAGGTGAGCTGCGTGATTGTCTGTAACTGCTTTCTCTGCCCCCTCTAGCTTCTCTGAGATAGACAAAATGTCAGCTTTCAATTCTGTGATGGCAGAGGAGAAGGTCCCCTTTATGTCTGCAGCTATTTTCATCATAGCGGGGAGGGTGAGGGGGTGATCCGCCGAAGAGGTGTCTCTTACCTCCTCCTCGTATGGACTGGGAGTCTTCACTGAACTCTTCCTCTCCACGCGGCTGCCAGTCAGGTAAGTCAATCAGCGGGATCTGGATGTCCTGACAGAAGCTCTGGAGATCATCTGGTGTACGCAGATAGAGCTGCCTGCCTTGAAAAGTCACATTCAATGCAAAGGGGAATTTCCATTTGTATGGTATGTTTTGCCCGCGTAGGATCTCCAGCAGAGGGCGCAGTGCTCTCCTGTTGTTTAGTGTGATAGGTGAAAGGTCTTGAAAAATGGCGATGGCTGTGTCATTAAATGTTATGTGTGCGTTATGCCTGGCCTTTAGCATAATTTCCTCCTTTAGTTTAAAGTCCGGGAGACAGCATATAATGTCCCTGGGGGGTGCCGTGTCGGCTGGTCTGGCTCTTAGTGCCCTGTGTGCCCGATCAAAGACAATCACGGTGTCCGTTGGGCGTTCCAAAACCTCATTGAATACATATTATAGGGCTGAGGGTATATTGCTGGGGTCCACAGATTCTGGTACCCCCCTCACCCTAACGTTGTGTCTCCTCCCCCTATTGTCCAAATCTTCCAATTGGTGATTCATTTCGATGAGGTGAGCTGCGTGATTGTCTGTAACTGCTTTCTCTGCCCCCTCTAGCTTCTCTGAGATAGACAAAATGTCAGCTTTCAATTCTGTGATGGCAGAGGAGAAGGTCCCCTTTATGTCTGCAGCTATTTTCATCATAGCGGGGAGGGTGAGGGGGTGATCCGCCGAAGAGGTGTCTCTTACCTCCTCCTCGTATGGACTGGGAGTCTTCACTGAACTCTTCCTCTCCACGCGGCTGCGCCATCTTGGGAAGGGCCTTGCGGCGGCGGGTCTGAGACTGGGATTTGAAGATATCCGGGATGCTTCTGGAGCTCGGGACTGGAACGGAACGTCGGGGGTGAGTTCCGGAGTTGTGGCGGGTGAGTCTGCTCATCTTAGCTGGTGGTTACAGCGGTGTTTGGGCTGTAAGGGCTGAGGGTCTGACGGAGCTCGTCTAGTCTGCTGCCATCCGCTCTGCGTGCCAAGCCACGCCCCCCCACTTCACAATTATGTGCCACTTTGTGTTGGTCTATCACTTAAAATCCCAATAAAATACATTTATGTTTTTGGTTGTAACATGACAAAAGGGGTATGAATTATTTTTCAAGGCACTGTATGCTGAGACAATGTAAGTCCATGCAGCCAGGTTTACAGTGGTTCCATGCATTTTCCCTGTTTGGAAGCTTTACTCCTTACCTGTGACACAAGGAGAGTACCGTATATACTCGAGTATAAGCCGAGTTTTTCAGCACATTTTTTTGTGCTGAAAGTGCCCCCCTTGGCTTATACTGGAGTCAAGCACTTTTCTGCAGCAAAAAATGACATTTTCCGACCCGACTTTGCGGCCCCGTATCTGGGGGCCACTTGGTGCTAGGAACCCCAAATTTGGTGTGCAAACCCAGTGGAACCAACATTACAACATATGCAGAACATTTGGGGTTCCTAGCACCAAGTGGCCCCAAGATACAGGGCCCCAAAATCGGTCAATTTTTGCTGCAGCTAGGGGGCATCTAGGAACCCTTAACTACCAAGTTTGAAGTTCAGGGGACCTATGGCTGCAAATGGGCACAGTGAGGCATGCAAATGGGCACAGTGAGGCTGCAAATGGGCATTGTTGGCCCTCTTTTCCACTTACAGTAGCTGCGCATTTCTCACCCTAGGCTTATACTTGAGTCAATAAGTTTTCCCATTTTTTTGTGGTAAAATTATGTGCCTCGGCTTATACTCGAGTATATACGGTAAGTGGATTGCCTGCAATGCAGACTTATAGTGACCATTTTGGGAAAGACCATGAACAATGCTCGGCTATTGAGTGTCTTCAACCTTGAAGGGGGTAACCATTTTGGATGAGGCAATATGTATGCTGAATGGATTGTGATTTCCCAAAGGAGGACACAGAATAAGGGTATATGGACTGCTGTACATCTTGGGAGTGACAAGGCCCTGCTGGGAGAAACTGCCATCACTGATAGCCTCTGGTCCCACACTAACAATTAGAAAACAATCAGTGTGGTGATCACATAAGGAAACAAACTTGCCAGTTGGAGCAGCCATCCTGCCTGGGCATTTAGGTTTCAATAACTTTATCAATCAAACATTGTAAAATGGTTACATATTCTTTCTGACAGTGAGCTCCCCTTCCTACACATCTTTTTATGTCCCGTCTATATTTCTGATCACATAGACACGTAGACCCCAATCTACCCTCTACTATCCTCCACTGACCTACTGTTGTCCTTCTCAACCATATTCTTAACTCATTTACAGCCTCAAGATTCCTCTTCAGCAACTACCACTCTTTGTAAATCTCCTTCTTGTCTTATTAGATTTGTTTCTACCTTTAACATGTCTATTGTCCTCCTTAAAAAAGTCATGCAACTGCCATATACAAAAAACTCACACAACACTGGAAAACTACTTCTGTTGTTAAGGATGATCTCCAAGTTCATATTGAAAAACACCAATGAATGTCATTATGTATTTATTTAAAATAACATATATAATTACATGTATATTAAATGCAGCTAAAATAAATTACACTGTTTTGATTTCAACCTTGTAGCTAACTATACAACAACACTCTAGGAGAGGGAAGAGCAGTACTTTGGACCGATCAAGTATCCTGCATTAGTCTTCCCTTCTTTGTCACTGCCCAATCACAGGTTGGGGCAGGAAGATAACCAAGCCGTATTGTCTTATGCCCCGTACACACGGTCGGACATTCCGATGGAAAAAGTCAGATCGGAAGATGTTGTCGGAAAATCCGATCGTGTGTGGGCTCTAGCTGGCTTTTTCTGTCGGATTTCCGACGGAAAAAAATTGAGAACAGGATCCAAAATTTTCCGACAACAAAATCCGATCTGACTTTTTCCGATCGTGTGTTGAGAATTCCGACGGACAAAGTGCCACGCATAGTCAGATCAAATTACTAGACCAAAGCTATTGGCTACTAGCCTCTACGTAGTTCCGTCGTATGTAACGAACGTCACCACGTTTAGAACGATTGGGTTTTCCGACAAATTTGTCCGACCATGTGTATGCAACACCAGTTTCGGACAAAATCCATCGGAAAAAATCTTGTGTACGGGGGGGGGCTTAGGCAAAACTCTAGGTATTAGATGTAGGTGTAACCCTGAATTGTGATATAACAGAAGAAGATACACTTCGATTCCAGGTATGCATCCAGCCAAGGAAGTGAAAGAAAAATCTCTTGAATGACAAAAAGGACCCTAACCAGAAATTTACCAATTTCTTACTCAATCCAAACTGGAAAAAAGTTTTGTCTTTAACCACTTAAGGACCGGAAGGATTTGCCCCCTTAATGATAAGGCCCAGGCCATTTTTTGCGATTCGGCACTTCGTCGCTTTAACTGACAATTACGCAGTCGTACAACGTTGTACCCAAACAAAATCGATGTCCTTTATTTCTCACAAATAGAGCTTTCTTTTGGTGGTATTGTATCACCTCTGCGGTTTTTATTTTTTGCGCTATAAACAAATAAAGACCGACAATTTTGAAAAAAATATATATTTTTAACTTTTTGCTATAATAAATATCCCCCCAAAAATGTAAAAAAAATGTCTTTATCAGCTTAGGCCAATATGTATTTTTCTACATGTTTTTGGTATTGTTCTTAATTAACCGTTTTTTATTTTGTGCATACTGTATATTTACATTTTTTCCCATTTTGTGACCTTGAGTACGGTAATTTTTTTGGCCTGTTTATGCAATAAACTCCCCCCTTTTTTAAACAATTTTCACGATTAGAGTCCGTCGTTTCTTCCGCCCCCCCTTCTCTCACTCGTGGCCGGGTGGCCCAGAGTGTTGAGTCTCTTCACAGGTCCTTTGAAGGAGTCTCTGCGCATCGCCTTCTGTCAGAGAGATCCCCTGGTCCTAGTATGGAGAGACGCTGTGTGGCAGTCAGGAAGGGTTAACCCCCTGTCAATCTTCTATCTGTGATCGCAAGCACGCCAGCAGGAACTTCCGGAGAACTTCGGTCGGATTCAGGGACTTCAGCGGTCTCCGAAGAGAAGCGTGTCCGGCAACGGGAGATCCGGGACTGCCGAGGAGCCATTCATCCCCGCAGAGGCTTATGTCTGCCGGCGCTGACGACTCCACTACAAAGGGAGTCCACCTTTTCTGGTAAGGATCCATACTCACTCCATATAGTGGGATAATCTATCACCAGAGAATAGGAACGATTCCACATTGAAATTGGATTGTGTGTCTATGAGGATACCTCAGTGAATCAAGGACACTGTGGACACTCTTTGCTGATTGTGGACATTTTTTTTTCTTCTTTTTTTGGTTTTACTTTTCAGCACGGTGTACAATTGTGGATTGGACACCTATTGGACACATATATATGCTCACACCTTTAACGTTGGTTCAATACTTATATTACATGTAATTCATTTTTGCTTATATCATTTAGTGGTGATAGATGGTAGCATTGAATCTAGAGCACCTATAGCTCTCCTTATAGAGTTGCAAGGTGCAGTGGCGGCTGGCGCAAACAAACAGCCTCACTGTGCCCATCAAACGCTGCCACTGTGCCCCAAACGCTGCCACTGTGCCCATTAAACGCTGCCACTGTGCCCATTAAACGATGCCACTGTGTCCATTAAACGCTGCCACTGTGCCCATTAAACGCTGCCACTGTGCCCATCTAACGCTGCCACTGTGCCCATCTAATGCTGCCACTGTGCCCATTAAACGCTGCCACTGTGCCCATCTAACACTGCCACTGTGCTGCTTTAAATGCTGCCACTGTGCCCATCTAACGCTGCCACTGTGCCCATCTAACGCTGCCACTGTGCCCCAAGTGCTGCCATTGTGCCTCAAATGCTGCCACTGTGCCCATTAAATGCTGCCACTGTGCTCCAAACACTGCCACTGTGCCCCAAGTGCTGCCATTGTGCCCATCTAACGCTGCCACTGTGCCCCAAGTGCTGCCATTGTGCCTCAAATGCTGCCACTGTGCCCATTAAATGCTGCCACTGTGCTCCAAACATTGCCACTGTGCCCCAAGTGCTGCCACTGTGCCCATCTAACGCTGCCACTGTGCCCAAGTGCTGTCACTGTGCCCATTAAATGCTGCCAATGTGCCCCCTGCCCGCCATCTACCGGCACTTACCTTGTCTCGGTGTGCAGCTGGTGACGGCGTCAGGCGGCGAGCAGTGTCTCCTCATTGCGACCCAATATGTTCTCCCGCGCTCCTCCTGTCTTCTGCAATGATTGGATGCCTAGGCGTCCAATTACAGCGCCTGTGACTTCAGCCAATCAGGTGACAGGTAACACAGACCCGGCAACCTGATTGGCTGAGAGGCGGGTCAGTGTTATGGAAGTGATGTATTCGCTTCTCTAACACAATACTGTGTAAACAGCGAACGCACAGCATTGCGCCCGCTGTTTACACTTATGGAAGCCTATTAGAGCCCACCGCTCTAATCTGACAGCTCTAATAGGGCGCTTCCAAAAACAACCCCCCCGCTGTAATTCAGATGCCCGGCGCTCGACAAGGGGCCGGACACCTGAATAGGGGGCGGCAGCGGTGACAATAGATAGATGCATGAATCTATCTATTGGTGATAGAGCGGTGCAGGAGAGTGGGGGGCGGCGCTCCTGCGCCCTCTATGCACGCACCGCCACTGGCAAGGTGTATGATTTATATATTCCTCATTATAAAGTTTATTAGCACAGTGTAGGATTGTTTATATATCCTTATTATAGGTCACACTAACACGATTGATAGTGCTCACAGCACTTATTAATAACGTAGCGCAGCAATATTTTATTTTTTGTTTCTTTTACCTAAGCAGTACCATGAAAAAATGTACCTTTAGTTTAGCATTCTTCCTGAAAAATAACAGTTTACTTCCTGGTATGTGAAAGTGCCTAGGCACTCCTGTGCGGTCTATATCTGCAGGGTGAGATCTAAGGCACTGCTGCCCCTAGACTCAAAAGATGTCACTACTGTGCCGATCTCTGTTCTCTTTGCTGGAAGCTCGGATGTGAGAAATCAAAACCCTGCCTCTACCAAGATGGACCTCTCCACACAGGTCAATGTCGTCAGTTATGGGAAAAGAACAGCTACTGAAAAACAATAGGCAATACTAGTAACTCGTCCTTTTCGTTTTGCCTGCCTTTTTTAAGATACAGCTTCCAGAGTTCAGTTTTCCCCTTAAAGTGGGGTGCCCACTAAAAATTTTTTTTTTTTAAAGTCATCAGCTACAAATACTGCAGCTGCTGACTTTTAATAATCGGACACTTACCTGTCCCAGGGTCCAGTGATGCGGGGGAAAAAAGCCCCCCCCCCCCTTACTGTGGGCACCCGGCTGTGGCTTCACAGCCGGGCACCCACTGCGCACGCGCGAGTAAAAAAATGTATTTTTTCCAATAATTCTTTTTTTTTTTTTTATGAATTTGAAGCTATTTATTTTTATTTTTTTGGTGGAAACACCACTTTAAGTTGAACTAAACTTTCTCAAGCAACATTAACAGTTTTAATATTTATCCTGCTAGCATTAGTAAATATATAGGAAATTATATTATATTTACTTGTTTTAAACTTTTTTCCACATTTCTTCAGTTGCTTCCTGGTTTCTGTTCTAGGCCAAAATGACGTCATACATCCAAGGAGTCTTCAGGGGCATTTTTTCTTTCATCTGGAAGAAGGGAGGAGGGGCTTTCTTAGATGAGCCAAGGGCAGATGGAATCCAGGAAGTAAATGCTACATGAATCATCTGCACTTACTCCAGATGGCTGTAGCTAGAAATGGTAGCGGGGTGTTTTTCAAAGTGATTTTCCACAAAACAAAGCATGGAGACATAAATGGATGGGTACAGTACTAGATTACCAAATAGGCAGAGTAGGCACCGGTCTACAGGCCCCTGCGCTGTTTAACCACTTGCCGACCGCCGCATGTACATATACGTCGGCAGAATGGCACGGCTGGGCAAATGGGCGTACAGGTACGTCCCTTTAAATTTGCCGCCGCGTGGTCACATGCGCGCGACCCTGGCAGGAGCTCCGTGAGTAGGATCGCGGGTCCCGCAGACTCGATCGCCGTGGGGATACTCGCGATCGTCTCACGGAGCTGAAGAATGGGGAGATGCTAATGTAAACAAGCATTTCCCCGTTTTTCCTAGTGACACTGTCACTGATCATAGCTCCCTGTGATCGGGAGCTATGATCAGTGAAGTGTCATTCGTAGCCACACCCCCTCTCACTCCCCAGGCCACACTTAACCCCTCCCTAGCCCCCTAGTGGTTAACCCCTTCACTGTCAGTGTCATTCTTACAGTAATCAGTGCAATTTTATAGCACTGATCGCTGTAAAAATGACAATGGTCCCAAAAATGTGTCAAAATTGTCCGATCTGACATATCTGACATAATGTCGCAGTCACGATAAAAATCGCAGATCGCTGCCATTACTAGTAAAAAAAAAAAATGTATTAATAAAAATGCCATAAAACTGACCCCTTTAACGCCAACATGCTACATGTCACACATATGCGTCCGTTGGTGGCAGAGGTTTTTGTGCTGAGAGCTCAATGACAGCTCCCAGTCTCTCCCAGTCGATAGTAATGATTGTAGTTGGTGGAACCAACTCCCTATCATGTGATGACTGTGACAGCCAATCACAGTGGTCACGTGATCAGGCAGACCTTGCTGCCAGCAGGGTATAATAGCCCAGTTAGGGGATGCCAGGGCTGGGCGGGAAGGGGTTAAGGTAAACACTGCAATAAGATTCTAAATATGTGCCCTTTTACAGGATAAATCTTGAAAACCAGTATCTAACTTTATTAAAAATGTCCTTATTAATTACTAGAGAAATTCTCATAAATAAGCTCTAAGGTGGAACTAAAGTATTGAGAAAATAATCAGACCGGAAAACAAATACATTACGTAAGAAGAGGAGCAGCTCAGAAAGTTCCCAAACTCATTAAACTTCATGTAAATACCAAAACAAGCTCGGAGAACAAGTAAGGAAAAAAAATAAATCCGCCCAGGCAGAGAAAGTGAATAAATTAGGTACATAAAGCCTTTGTGTGGGAGATAACTTTCTCCCTAAACGTGTCTGGCAAATTACCTAGTACCGTTTTATGGTGAAATAAGGACAGTGCAAGAACAGTTTGGTCCATTAGGCTATTTTATGAGGTTTTTTGGTTTATTATTTTTATTATTATACACGATTTATATAGCGCCAACAGTTTACGCAGTGCTTTACAGTGTATAAGGGGGGACAACACAATGGTTTATTTGCATGACTATCAACATTGGATATTTAACCACTTGTCCTCCAGAAGATTTACCCCTCTTCATGACCAGACCATTTGTGATACCGCATTGATGTGGAAATATTGAGCTTCATATTTATATCAAGGGGTTTCAAGGGAACCATTGTGAGGACTTTCTAATTAAATTACCATGCCCCATTAGATGTATATATGTGTAGCGGGGGTGTTCCCCTTTTAGAGGATAAGACTACGATTCCCATAATTCCCCTGGCTCCCGGGAGGTTGGAGGGTTTCGCCCCAGAGGCTGATGGGGGAGGCTATGTAAGGGAGAGAGAAGTCCCGCCTCTTCCTCTTGTGACGCGGCAGACTGAGAGAGAGGAGACACCTGTGCGGACTGTCACTACTGAAGGCCTGAAGCCTGGGCC
>CM053026.1:730369112-730488352 GCA_028564925.1 Lithobates sylvaticus
TCACGACGATACTTCACATGTGTGGGACCATCGCTGTTTGCGTGCGCGTGTGACCAACGCAAGCGTTTGCCTTTGCGTGCTAGCACGGCAGGATGGGGGCACTTATTTTTTTTTTATTATTATTATTAATTTATTTATTTAATGGACAATCTGGAAGCAGGACGGATATCTGTCACCTGATTGGCTAAAAGGACAGGCGATCCTATTGGACGCCCAGGAGGAGGGGAGGAGACGCACAGCGGAAGCGAGGAGGAGCCGTCTGGTCCCCGCCGATGCCTGGTCTCCGCTGCTGCTGCATGGGTGCCCAGTCCCCACCGACTAGATGGGGTATGTGTTCAAAAAACGCCATCTATATTCAACATTTAGTTGTTCAGTTTTAGTTATGTCTTATTGTTTTCAATTTGATAGATGGACCTTTGGTGTTGTCTCCTTAATTGATTTATCCCTCTCTATGGTACGATCAAATTGATCCAATGTTATCCACTCATGCTTGTATTTTCATCTTTCTTTTGAATACACAGATCAGGTTTCAAACCAGATTGTTGTCTACTCAATATTCTGCCCAAACTGTAATTTGTGAAATTTATACTGTATTTTTGTTTTCTTGGAGTTTTTTAATTGTGTTTCCTCTCATTATAGTGATCATATGACTAACGTCTGATATTAAAGTTCTCCTGAAGAAGCCCTATTTGTATGGCGAAACATGTAGAGACCAATCAGCTTTGTATCTAGTTCTATGTATTTTGTGATTGATTCTTTGGAATGTTAATTCTATGTGTTCATCTTTTTTAATTTATTAAAATTGATATATTTTTATATATTCTATTTGTTATTTTTGCGTTTTAAAAGTCCCAAAAAATCTTTCCATATTTGTAGATGGGGTATGTGCCGGTAGTCTTGAGTTGCCGCAGGGGAGGGGGGGGGGGGTTCGGTTGTTTGCCGCCACCCCCAAACAAAAAACACCAGCCGCCACTGGTCGTTATCATGTTGGAATACTGCCCTGCAGCCCAGTCTCCGGAGGGAGGGGATCATGCTCTGCTTCAATGTCACAGTACATGTTGGCATTCATGGTTCCCTCAATGAACTGTAGCTCCCCAGTGGCGGCAGCACTCATGCAGCCCCAGACCATGACACTCCCACCACCATGCTTGACTGTAGACAAGACACACTTGTCTTTGTACTCCTCATCTGGTTGCCGCCACACACGCTTGACACCATCTGAAACAAATAAGTTTATCTTGGTCTTATCAGACCACAGGGCATGGTTCCAGTAATCCATGTCCTTAGTCTGCTTGTTTTCAGAAAACTGTTTGCGGGCTTTCTTGTGCATCATCTTTAGAAGAGGCTTCCTTCTGGGATGACATTTGATGCAGTGTGCGGCGTATGGTCTGAGCACTGACAGGTTGACCCCCCACCCCTTCAACCTCTGCAGCAATGCTGGCAGCACTCATACGTCTATTTCACAAAGACAACCTCTGGATAGGACGCTGAGCACGTGCACTCAACTTCTTTGGTCGACCATGGCGAGGCCTGTTCTGAGTGGAACCTGTCCTTTTAAACTGCTGTATGGTCTTGGCCACCGTGCTGCCGCTCAGTTTCAGGGTCTTGGTAATCTTCTTATAGCCTAGGCCATCTTTATTTAGAGCAACAATTATTTTTTTCAGATCCTCAGAGATTTTTTTGCCATGAGGTGCCATGTTGAGCTTCCAGTGACCAATATGACAGAGTGAGAGCGATAACACCAAATTTAACACACCTGCTCCCCATTCACACCTGAGACCTGTAACACTAACAAGTCACATGACACCGGGGAGGGGAATTTGCTAATTGGGCCCAATTTGGACACTTTCACTTAGGGGTGTACTCACTTTTGTTGCCAGTGGTTTAGACATTAATGGCTGTGTGTTGAGTTATTTTGAGGGGACAGCTAAATTTACACTGTTATACAAGCTGTACACTTACTACTTTACATTGGAGCAAAGTGTAATTTATTCAGTGTTGTCACATGAAAAGATAGAATAAAATATTTACAAAAATGTGAGGGGTGTACTCACTTTTGTGATATACTATATATAAATATAATATATATACACACACACACACACACATTATAAATACTCCCCACCCCTTTTTTAAAGGGTGACAAAATAATGTCTGTTCTCTGTATAGCTGTATAGAGAGCTAGGGGAAGAGAAGCTTTAGCACCTTGGTCTTCCCACTGAAGGGGTAGGGGTGTCAGCACCAGTGGGATCACTGAAGGAGAGCAGGCTAAGTTCTCAGCACAGCTAGAAAACTGACCACGTTGTGCTCCCATGTCTAGCATGGTATTTTTTAATAGGAAAGCAGAAAGACTGGTAGGAACACCAGGGATTTCACACAAAGGAAGCAATGTAAAGATAACAGGATACATTTTCATCATGGTACATCAGGCACATATCAGAAAAAACGACAAAGAAAGCTGGATGCTGAACCTCAACACAAGCATGTGAATTGTAACCGCAGCCAGGTGCAAAGCCAGCTGCATGGGTAGCTTCGGGCAGCCCTGAAAGTGGCCACTAGGGTAGTGGAACAGATGAATGTCAAGAAAGAACACTAAGCAGGTGCCCCAGTGTAAAAAAAAACAGGAAACTAGTTACCAAGATGACATGTTTCGGGCTTGCTCCTTTTAAGAAAAGGGACAGACCTCAAAACATGTCGTCCTTGTAACCGGCTTTGTGTATTTGTCCTGCAAGAAGGAAAGAATTACCCCACTCTGGGGTTTTTAGGCAGCTTGCAACGAATGGAGTCAAGGGGAGTATATAAAATAAGATAGTTTATTCAAAAATAAGTATAACAAATGAATTAGAACATGAGCTCCAGTGCAGAACAATTAAAACATGGATATATAATGCAGACTTGTCAAAACTATTAACCACATGTATAATGTAAGTCATGGGGTAGTAGGATAGCCCTGACGCGTTTCAACCCACTAGGGGTCTTCTTCAGAGGGGCACGTCCACTAAAAGAAACATAATGTCAATATATTTATCACAATATCATTGCAGTTGAGCAATAATCTATAGTACAAAATGTTTAGTATAGTTACCACAGAGGGCATATATCCAAAAGATAAAATGAAGAAAAAGTCCTCCCACGTGGAGAATCCTTAATGTAGAAGTGTTTCTCGCCTCACCCGGAAGATGCCAGAGTGTTCTTAGTCCATCGATTAAGCCACATGGGCCAAAGTCGCCAAGCGTGTCTTGCGAGGAGTCACACAAATATTCCCCCTTCCTCCTTCCGCCAGAATCGTATTTGTGTATTATGTAATAATATTATGTATATGTAATGTGTATTTGTCCTTGGTGTTCCTTCAGTTTGTTCTGGGTCAGCGGCTGAGGACTTCCGGGTTCTGATGACATCACTTCCTGGTTAGAGTCCCTTGGAACTTCCCCGTCATGGCTGGCAGCAATCTATCTCCCTGTCCTTGCTGGATGTTTAATTGGAGATCGGCACACCACATCCGCTCTTAGCCTCCTAACTTTCCATCTCTGCCTGGGATTACTGCTCGCCACATGTAAGATTTATTTGATAAATTCAATAAACTTGGCATCTTTCTTGGACATTACCATAAGACACAATAGGTGGAAATTATTGGGCACAGTACGTACATGCCTATAGGCTGCAGAGACAAATAGATGGAATTTTGCTATATATACACACCGGTATATTTGGATGCTTTTTTGGATGCAGTATTTATAATCATCTCATATAAGGTTGTTTACACATTATTACAATATTCTCAGTCCGATAAGTACCAGCAAAACAAGTAAATTATGTTTTGTAAAAGAGGTAATTGTAGCAAAGCCTACAGACCCCAGTGGAAATGTGGCCCATAAATATGTATTAGTAGCATTACTTTATCCTCTCTCCAGCTAAATGGTGACTTAAAATGACTTTATTTTCCTTTTAGTGTGGGAAGTAAACAAAGCGGGTCACTTTTACCCCAGAGACTGTGCTGTAAACTTGCAAATCTGCTCCAAGCCTCATTCTTAATTTTATTAGCTGCTAATAGATTTTTGCTTTGATATAAATAGCTGGTTTAAATCATCAGTAACCGCTGGCATAATCACTGTTTATCTAGTAATCCAAAGCACAGCTATTAGGACTCACACACTTGTACACACAAGTAAAATGTTTCATTTTCAGCTATAGAGTTGCATATGGCTTTACCAAGTCTTCAATGTCTACCACACAGGCCAAGTCAATGTATGAGCATGGGGTCTGTAGTAAGTTCTCTGTGAAAACATTTTCCTCGAAATTTTACAAACAATACCCCATAATGACAATGTGAAAGAAGTTTGTTTGAAATCTTTGCAAATTTATCAAAAATAAAAAAAAACGAAAAAAATCCCATGTGCAAAAGTATTCACAGCCTTTGCCATGACACTCAAAGTTGAGCTCAGGTGAAGCTGTTTTCACTGATCATCCTTGAGATATTTCTCCACATTGATTGGAGTCCACCTGTGGTAA
Source organism: Lithobates sylvaticus (assembly GCA_028564925.1). Classification (NCBI taxonomy): domain Eukaryota; kingdom Metazoa; phylum Chordata; class Amphibia; order Anura; family Ranidae; genus Lithobates; species Lithobates sylvaticus. The sequence continues at coordinate 730,373,622 of CM053026.1, forward strand.
ATTCAGTTGATTGGACATGATTTGGAAAGGCACACACCTGTCTAAATAAGGTTCCACAGTTAACAGTGCATTGGAGAGCAAAAACCAAGCCATGAAGTCCAAGGAATTGTCTGTAGACCTCTGAGACAGGATTGTATCAAGGCACAGATCTGGGGAAGGGTACAGAAAAATTTCTGCAGCATTGAAGGTACCAATGAGCACAGTGGCCTCTGTTATCCGTAAATGGACAAAGTTTGGAACCACCAGATCTCTTCCTAGAGCGGGCCGTCTAGCCAAGCTGAGCGTTCGGGGGAGAAGGGCCTTAGGGTTGACCAAGAACCCAATGATCACTCTGACAGAGCGCCAGCGTTTCTCTGTGGAGAGAGGGGAAACTTCCAGAAGAACAACCAACTCTTCAGCACTCCACCAATCAGGCCTGTATGGTAGAGTGGCCAGACAGAAGCCACTCCTCAGTAAAAGGCACATGACAGCCTGCCTGGAGTTTGCCAAAAGGCACCTAAAGAACTCTCAGACCATGAGAAACAAAATTCTCTGGTCTGAAAAAACAAAGATGGAACTCTTTGTAAGTCATGATGTAAGCATCATGGCTGGAGGAAATCAGGCACCGGTCATTACCTGCCAATACCATCCCTACAGTGAAGCATGGTGGTGGCAGCATCATGCTGTGGGGATGTTTTTCAGCGGCAGGAACTGGGAAACTGGTCAGGATCATGGGAAAGATGAACGCAGAGACATCCTTGATGAAAATCTACTCCAGAGCGCTTTGGACCTTAGACTGGGGTGAAGGTTCATCTTCCAACAGGACAATGACCCTAAGCACACAGACAAAAAAACAAAGGAGTGGCTATGGGATAACTCTGTGGCCCAGCCAAAGCCCACACTTGAACCCGATTAAACATCTCTGGAGAGATCTGAAAATGGCTGTGCACCGATGCTTCCTATCCAACCTGATGGAGCTTGAGAGGTCTTGCAAAGAAGAATGGGAGAAACTGCCCAAAAATTAGTGTGCCAAGCTTTTAGGATCATACTCAAACAAACTTGAGGCTGTAATTTGTACCAAAGGTGCTTCAACAAAGTATTGAGCAAAGGCTGTGAATACTGATGTAAAAATATATAAATTGCGCTAATTAAATAACCACCCTAAATCTCATGTGCCATGAAAAATTAAGTGACCTATGATGCAAAACGTATAAGGATGCAAAACAAATATAATGAAATTATTCAATAAATGTGTACTCTGTGAAACAAATACATGATTTAAATAAAACCATAATGTGCATAAATATGAATGAATAAAGTGAAAAATTAAAAAAAATGAATGAAAGTAAAATCCATCAACAGTCCAAATCAAAAACAATGGAAACACAATATTATCCAGCAGGGAATCCGAAGTTTTTAAAGGAGAACCTTCACCAAAGCTTTGTAGATGCAAGGGAGATGGAGATGGAAAGCCAAAATGGGGAAGGGTCAAAATGATGTATGCACCTTACCAGATGAGATGGACCCCCTGAATAGCGACGTCAGAAGCGCAAGCAGATATGACCCTCTGCACGGGTAAGTAGGATATCCAACCGGTCACTGGACTCGTCCGTTACCAGGAGTCAGCAATGCAGGAACCAGGATTCCAATCAAACACAGCCGTACGTACACCAACAGGACCATAAGTGGGAGATCAAAAAATAACTCCAATGGTGTAGTATCATAAAAGGCTATTTTATTAATCATAAAAAGGGAGAATACAAAAAGCGGAGACCAGCGTCACTTGCTTAATTTTAAAATTGACGGCAAACAAATAAGAACAAACACCCGTGTTTCAAAAAACACATGGGGGGCGTGGTGGCATCACCACCCTACATGTTTCATCAAAGCTGACGTCTTCAATGGGGAATACTGATGTACATGTGATTTTTTTCATATTTCTTTTTTTTTTTATAAATTTGCAAACATTTTAAACAAACTTCTTTCACGTTGTTATTATGGGGTATTGTTTGTAGAATTTTGAGGAAAATAATGGATTTAATCCATTTTGAAATTAGTCTGTAATAACAAAATGTTGAAAAAGTGAAGAACTATAAATACTTTCCGGGTGCACTGTATGTGAAGGCTTTCATTGTCAAATGTTTGGTCATTCTATTACCTCTTTTTTTATTTAAGCGTCTTGGAAGTCTGCAGCCTGCTGGTTAGTGTGGGGACAGTGGACCTTCTAGAAGACACAACAGCAAGTAGCTGAAAATGATTCCAAACTATGGGTAATGTCAGGAACCAGATCTGAACCTGGAGCCTCTTCTTACTGGGCCACCTGAGATGCTGTACAGCTCCCTGGACAATTCCTTAGACAATATTGTCTTGAACTTTGTTTCTGGTGGACCTTGAACTCTTAGCTCCTCCCATGGACTTCCAATTTAAGCTATGCCTTTGCACTGTCTGTTTGCCAGAATATAGTGCAGGCAATATTTCACTCTTGTTATCCCTGCTGCCATCCGTATCTTCACTACCACTCGTTACCAACCTTTGGCTTGTTCCTTGACTACGCTTCTGCTTGATCTCAACCTGCAACCACTTGTTACTAACCTTTGATTTGTTTACTCACTACACTTCTGCTTGATACCTACCTGCTATATATGGACCCTAACTTGAGCACCTCCTAGTGTGACGATTCTGAAGACCGCAACCTGGTACTACCACGCAGGAAAAAAGCTTAGTGCTTAGACCCCACACCTCAGACGAGCCCACATCATCCGCCAAGGTGTCCTGCTTGTGTACTTTTCCAGCTGGTCGGTGGAAGCCTCTCTACAGCTATAGCTACTGGTCTCCCAGTCTAACCCCTAACCTTGACAGGTAAATTCCCCCTCTAAGACCGCTGACCCCCATATGCCCATAGGAAGAGTTCACTTCAGTCCTTGGTTCATTAAAATTTTGAATTTACCATAATTTTCTGTCTTGTTGACAATGGTCAACAGGACAAATAGAGAGGGACACAAACAGCAAGAAACCATTCTCTACTTTGTTCACAACTAAAAAAAATAATGTTTGGATTAAAGCATAACTAAATTCTCTCAATCAGTATGAACTATTTTTAATCCTTATGCTGCTAGCATTAGTAAATAGATAGGTATATTATATTTACTTCTTTAAATTTTGAATTTTTTTTTTTTATATTTCTGCTGTTGCTTCCTGGTTTTTGGGCAAAATGAGGTCATACATCCCAGGAGTCTTTATGAGCATTTTTTCTTTCTTCTGGAAGAGGGGAGAATGGGCTTTCTTAGCTAGGCACATCCTCCCCGCCTGTATGCCTGAGTTAAGGGCAGATATATTCCAGGAAGTAAATGCTACATTAATCATCTGTTCCTACTCAAGATGGCCACGGCTAGAAATGTAAGGGCAGGGGTCCTCAAACTACGACCCACCAGGGTCATTTACCTGGCCCGTGGACTGCCTATTCCATAAAATTGCAGTACTCCCCCTCCCCTATTTACCAAAGATGGGAAGTTCAGGGTCGATCCTGGGCTTGGATCTGAAATGCCGCTGTATCAAAGTTCTGCCCTCTAAACAGGCTCCTGTGATAGATGGCACACTGATCCAATGCCTGGAAATGTAATCAGTGCAACATGTATCATAGAAGCCGGTCTAGGAGGCGGGACTTTGCTACAGTGGCGGCCCGGGCTGGCAATTTAAATTCAAGCTTCGCGACACAGACAGATTTCGCCGCTGTGTTATCCAGGCACTGGTGAGGCTCCATTTGATGGGCACTGGTGAGGCAGCATTTGATGGGCACAGTATGGCTGCTTTTGATGGGCACAGTGAGGCCAAATCGGATGGGCACAGTTAGGCTGCATTTGATGGGCACTGGTAAGGCTGCATTTGATGGGCACAATGAGGCTGCATTTGATGGTCACAGTGAGGCTGCATTTGATGGGCACTGGTGAGGCTGCATTTGATGGGCACAATGAGGCTGCATTTGATGGGCACAGAGAGGCTGCTTTTGATGTGCACAGTGAGGCTGCATTTGATGGGCACTGGTGAGGCTGCATTTGATGGGCACAGTGAGACTGCATTTGATGGGCACAGTGAGGCTGCATTTGATGGTCACTGGTGAGGCTGCGTTTGATGGGCACAGTGAGGCTGCATTTGATGGGCACTGATAAGGCTGCATTTGATGGGCACTGGTGAGGCTGCATTTGATGGGCACTGATATAGCTGCATTTGATGGGCACCGATAAGGCTGAATTTGATGGGCACTGGTGAGGCTGCAATTGATGGGCACTGATGAGGCTGCTTTTGAAGAGGGGGGTCTGTGATGAGGGGAGTCTGTGAAATACTAATATGTTCATGTTGATTAAATTGTTCTTCATTTTAAATATTTTATTGTTTTTTCCTGTATGTTTTCACTACAAATAAGATATGTGCAGTGTGCATAGGAATTCGTTAATATTTTTTTCAAACTATAGTCTGACCCCCCAACAGTCTGAGTGACAGTGAACTGCCCCTTGTTTAAAAAGTTTGAGGCCCTCTGCATAGGTGTACTGATCAGTGCACCCATGTGAATGAGCCCTAAATGGTGATATTATATATAAAAAAAATCTGCTTAGACTTCAGCTTTAAGTGTTTTTATTGTATTATAATTCTATTTTTTTGGTGCCCCTTCATTAACCACTTAAGGACCGGAAGAATTTGCCCCTTAATGACCAGGCTATTTTTTGCGATACAGCACTGCATCGTTTTAAGTGACAATTGCGTGCGATGATCTACCCAAACAAAATCGATGTCCTTTTTTTCCCACATATAGAGCTTTCTTTTGGTGGTATTTGACCCCCACTGCATTTTTTTTTTTGCGCTATACAAAGAGTGACAAGAGTAACAAACAAAGAGTGACAATTTAAAAAAAAACATTTTTTTTTTACTTTTTGCCATAATACATATCCGAAAAAAAATATAAAAAAAATAATTTATTCATCAGTTTGGGCCGATATATATTCTTCAATATATTTTTGGTAAAAAAAATCACAATAGGCTTATATTGATTGGTTTGCGCAAAAGTTATCGCGTCCACAAACTGTGGGATAGATTTAGGGACTTTTATTTATTTTTTATTGTTTTTACTGGTAATGGCGGCGATCTGCGATTTTTAGCGGGACAAATCTGACCCCAAATGAAACTTTTTGGGGATCAGTCACATTATTACATTGATCAGTGCTATAAAATGCACCGATCAATGTAAAAATTACACGGGCAAGGAAGGGGTTAACACTAGGGGCGATCAAGGGGTTAACTGTCTTTCCTCAGCTTGTTCTAACTGTAGGGGGGATGGGCTGCCAGGGACATGACAGAGATTACTGTTCCCGATCAATGGGAACAGTAGATTTGACATGTCCCCTGTCAGAATGGGGATCTGCCTTGTTTACAAAGGTAGATCCCCATTCTGCCTCTGTAATAGCCAATCGCAGGTTGCTGGCGGACATCGAGTCCACCCGACCAGCGGGCACACAACTGCACCTGCACGAGCCGCCGTACAGCTACAGCGATTTGCGCAGGAGAGCCAAACTATTGCCGTATAACGACGGTGGCTGGTCGGAAACTAGTTAAATTAAAGTGATTGTCACCCCAACAAAAAAAAAATCATGCTCCATTCCATTTTCGACACAAGCTATAGCATAGTGCTTTTGCCTAGTCAATTGCCCCTTTGTATCTCCTACAGTACCTGGTTAATTCTGCCTGGTCCTGACCTCCCCCTGTGAGCTGACAATGTTTATCATGGCTGCTGAGCTATGAGATCGTGGTCAGGATACGTGTCTCCATCATCTAGCTTCTTTCCTGTGTGTCTATGTGTCTCTGCAGCTCCCTCTCCCCCCCCCCCCTACTCTCTGCCTGTCAGCTCATTAGTGTTCAGTGAGAACACAATCTCACGGCCCCTCCCCTAGCATCTCCTCAACACACCTCCCCTATCCTCCCCTCACCTCCCCTCTCCTATCCTCTCTTCTCCTCTCCTCACCGCCCCTTTCCTATCCTCTCCTCTCCTCACCGCCCCTCCCCTATCCTCTCCTCTCCTCACCGCCCCTCCCCTATCCTCTCCTCTCCTCACCGCCCCTCCCCTATCCTCTCCTCTCCTCACCGCCCCTCCCCTATCCTCTCCTCTCCTCTCCTCACTGCCCCTCTCCTATCCTCTCCTCTCCTCACCGCCCCTCTCCTATCCTCCCCTCTCCTCACCGCCCCTCCCCTATCCTCTCCTCTCCTCACCGCCCCTCCCCTATCCTCTCCTCTCCTCACCGCCCCTCCCCTATCCTCTCCTCTCCTCTCCTCACTGCCCCTCTCCTATCCTCTCCTCTCCTCACCGCCCCTCTCCTATCCTCCCCTCTCCTCACCGCCCCTCCCCTATCCTCTCCTCTCCTCTCCTCACCGCCCCTCTCCTATCCTCCCCTCTCCTCACCGCCCCTCCCCTATCCTCTCCTCTCCTCACCACCCCTCCCCTATCCTCTCCTCACTGCCCCTCCCCTATCCTCTCCTCTCCTCAACACCCCTCCCCTATCCTCTCCTCTCCTCACCACCCCACCTTCTCCTCCAGCCTTTATTCACTGACTATACTGTTTACCTAAAACTTGGCTCTCTTAGAACGGGATACAGAGCAGAGAGAGGAGGTGACTACAAATGAGCACAAAGATAAAAAGATATTTATAATTTTTTTAAAACCAAAGCAAACCACACTGCCTGCTTAACCAATTCCCGCCCGCTGGCTGTCAAATGACAGCTGGACAGCGCGGCTTCCGTTTTGGGTGGACGTCATATGATGGCCCTCCAGAACCACCGCTCTTGCGCGCCTGTGGTGGCGCGCATCGCGCGATCAATGGTGCAGTGTGTCAGATCTACACTGATCTCGGTAAAGAGCCTCTGACGGAGGCTCTTTACCACGTGATCATCCGTGTCCAATCACAGCTTATCACGATGTAAACAGGAAGAGCCATTAATTGTTTTTCCTCACTCGCTTCTGACAGACGAGAGTAGACGAGAGCTGATCGGCTGCTCTCCTGACAGGGGGGATCTGTGCTGATTGTTTATCAGCGCAGCTCTCCTTTGGGTGCCCACCCAAGACCACCAGGATGCTGCCAGGATCACCAGGTATGCCACCCTAGACCACCAGGGAAATGCCAATCAGTACCCAGGCAGCTGCCAATCAGTGCCCATCCCCAATGCCTGTCAGTGCCAGTGCCATCAGTGATGCTTAACAATGCTATCTATTAGTGCTGCATATCAGTGACCATCAGTGCCACATATTAGTGTCCATCAGTACCCAGCAGTTCCGCCTATCAGTGTCCATCAGTGCCGCCTATCAGTGCCACCCATAAGTACCCATAAGTGCAGCCTTTCAGTGCCCATCAGTGTCACCTATCAGTGCCCACCAGTGCCACCCATGAGTGCCCATCAGTGCCGCCTATCAATGCCCATCAGTGCTGCATATAAGTGCCACCCATCAGTGCCGCTTATTAGTGCCCATCGTCAGTGCCCATCAGTGCCACCTCATTGGTGTCACCTCATCAGTGCTGCCTTATCAGTACCCATCAGTGAAGGAGAAAATGTACTTATTTACAAAATGTTATAACAGAAACAAAAGAAAATTTTAGGTCTTTTTTTTTATTTGTATATTACAAAATAAAAAACGCAGAGGTGATCAAACACCACCAGCTCTATTTGTGAGAACAAAATGATAAAAATTCTATTTGGGTACAGTGTAGCATGACCACGCAATTGTCATTTAAACAGTGACAGCGCTGAAAGCTTAAAATTGGCTTGAGCAGGAAGGGGGTGTAAGTGCCCAGTATTGAAGTAGTTAAAGGGGAAGTAAAGTTCCTCTGCAGACTTTTACCTATGGGTAAACCTATAATAAGGCTTACCTATCGGTAGTCAAAATATCTCCTAAACCTGTACAGTTTAGGAGATATTTCCAGTGCATGCGGCCAGTGACATCACTGGCGTATGCGCTCTGAAGGAACGGCCCACAGTTGTCGCTCCTTCTGAGCTGGTGCCGTGAACGGCGGCTTCCGTGACATCATCGCGGCTTCGGCCAATCACATCGCTGGAGCCCACGAACCCGGAAGAGGCCCTGGGAAAGATGTCGGCCATGACAACGGTGTGCGGGGACTGCTGCAACAGCTTTGTTCTAAGGTAAGTATTTCATAATGAGCTAGTATGCAGTGCATACTAGCTCATTATGCCTTTGTCTTGCAGGGTCTTTTTTCCGAAGGTTTATAACTTCTTCAATGAACAAACACATGAAGGCTAGATCAATTTAAGCCATTTGAGTTTACCAACATCTCAGATTCACCTGCCCTGTTTTGAAGACTTCTATGGGCAGAGATTTATTGACTGTAGCACAGCACGGCGGAACGCAAGTTCATTGAATTGTGTTTTTTCCACAAGGACAAACTGTACATACAGATTATACAGAGAAAGCTGAAAAGCAGAACACACATAAACCAATTAGTAGGTTGTGATATCCAGTGGACTTTAATGGGACATTTAACAACTCTACCCTGGTGATTTAATAACATTTCTCACCTTTTGCCATGTGGCTCAAACAATTAACACATGTCACAGACATCATGGCAGCATGGGACTGGGATATAGAAATGGAACAGGAGGATTTCATAAACATTCACACCATCCAGATATTTACTGTAACATCTACTTTGACACATTCCATGGTGACTGAGCTACCTTTATGGCTATAATTGTGGGCTATGTTTCTCACTCAGTGGAGCTGAGGAAACTACTTGGATGAGCAGTGAAATTAGCACAATACAGTTGAATGTAACTTGCTACTAGCTATTCCATGATCTGGATAAATTAGAACTTTCAAAGACACAATACATAAGAACATCCATCAGTCCAGGGCCGGATTTAAAAGGGGGCAAAAGGGGGCAACTGCCCCTGGCTCCCCTCCCGACAGAAGGGCCCCCCTATACAAAAATTATATAAAACAATGTAAAAAAATAAATATAAAAAAAAATAATAATAAAATAATATAAAATGTATAATAAAATAAATTACTTTCTTTTAATGAATGTAATCCACCCTTTTTATATCTAGTATCTGTCTGTCTGCGTAATGCAACTAGTAAAATGTCTATTTATCCACCCACAGAGATGGGGAAAGTGATTTGGGGCAGGTGCTGTATAGGGATGAGCTTCGAGTTCGAGTTGAACTCATGTTCGACTCGCACATTGCCTGTTCACCGAACAGCGAACAATTTGGGGCAAATTCGAAAAGCCGCTAACACCCTGTAAAAGTCTATGGGAGAAATCTAAAGTGCTAATTTTAAAAGCCTATATTTTGAACATTCGAGTCCCATAGACTTTAATAGGGTTCTAAAGTTCACACGAACTTTAGGTCTGTTCGCAGGTTGTAGTGCAAACCGAACAGGGGGGTGTTGTAGTGCTGTATCATAAAAAATTGCTGTGATGTGCATTTATGAATGTGAGTTAGGGACCTTAGATTGTAAGCTACTTGAGAACAGGGAATGTACAATATATACCGTGTTTCCCCGAAAATAAGACCTACCCCAAAAATAAGACCTAGCGTTATTTTCCAGGAAGGCTGCAATATAAGCCCTACCCCGAAAATAAGCCCTAGTTTAAAAAGTTTGTTAAAATCCTATAATCCAATCTATTACAGTAGTATATAATGTACAATGTGTGTGTTTCTGTAATATAATTGCGGGGAAGAGAGCTCCGGCGGGTCACAGAAGCGCAGAGCGGCGCTATAACAAAGGTATTTGGCACAATTATATTACAGAAACACACACATTGTACATTATATACTACTGTAATTGAGTGGATTATAGGATTTTACAAGCATTTTAACTCGGTTCACACAGGGGATTCCTTTCAGGCAAGGGGAGAGAGGGGGAGAGAAGACAGCACATTATATGGTAAGACCTACCCCAAAAATAAACCCTACTGTGTCTTTTGTTGCCAAAATTAATATAAAGACCCAGGCTTATTTTCGGGGAAACATGGTATGTAAAGGGCTGTATAATTGACGGCGCTATACAACTATCTGTAATAAATAAAAAATAATCTTGCTATTTTTAGCAGTTCTGCTTTATAAGTATTTATAAACTGTGGTGCTGTATAAGTCAGGGGCAGGGGCGGACTGACAACTCATGGGGCCCCCTGGTAATCTGAGATTATGGGGCCCCCAGGCAATCAGAGATTATGGGGCCACACAGTATACACACACACACAGTATACAATCACACAGTATACACAGACATGTTTCTATTGGCTGAGAAGGTACTGGAGAGGTGGGGCAGCTATAATCTCTGGATTTTTAGACCAAAAGGATGTCGATAAGGGACATTTCAGAAACAGATGTAAAAAAAAACTGATTTTTACATACTGTCCCTGGTTTTACTGAGGCTGGCAACCTGATGGGGCCCCCTAGTGGCCCGGGGCCCTCGGGAAGTGCCCGAGTGGCCGAATGGTCAGTCCGCCCCTGGTCAGGGGTCTCCAAACTTTATGAACACAGGGCCAGTTCACTGTCCTTCAGGCTTTTGGGGGGCCAGACTGTGGCCAGTGGGAGTAGAAAATGCCCCGGCGTCAGTGGGAGTAAATAGTGCCCCATCATTTATATTAGTGGGAGGAATGGTGCCCCATTATTGATATTAGTGGGAGGAATAGTGCCTCATCCATAGTGTCAGTGGGAGGGATAGTGTCCCAAGGACCGAATAAAGGCAAGCAAAGGGCAGCAGCTAGCCCCCCGACCACAGTTTGGAGACCACTGAATTACCTATAAATTTTGTCTTAACTCTTTATCTGTATAAAAAATAAAAAAATAAATAGATTTATTAAAAAATATAAATAAATTGTCTACACTACATTTCCATCATTCCTGCACAGCAGCTGTTATTTGATAGTGGAAGTGCCTATGCTGACTGTTAAAATTATACGGCGGTCAGGGAACAGGAGGGACACCATGTCATGTCCCAGTCACAGGGACTTAATAGGCAACGACAGTATTATCCGGATGGCCAGTTTTATTTTCTTTAATAACAGAAGTCGTTGGGTGCAGACACTTTATTATTGTGTTGTAATGAGCGTGTGACCCAGCGAGCTATTACATCGTATTAAAGAACAGTGTAGGTAAGAGACTTAAGAAGGTCACAATAGGGATTACATTTCCGAATTGACGTTTGCTCAGGTGGGACAGAACGCACTGTGTAATTCAATGTGTATTGTTCACTTTCATAGGGCGCCAAACTCCGCAAGTCAGTACAGGCCACCGCGGCCCTTTATATCGTAAGTATGCGACAACATTGGCGCACGTAGATGATATTTATTTCAAGTGTGTTATTCTTGTTATCACTGGGACTCAAACCTACCCAGGCCTGTTTTACGTGTTTCTAAAACTTTATGTTACATCAATTCATGAATGATGTAATATACAAGGTACTGTGTTTTTTTTTCTTTTTTTCTCTTTGATTGTAAATAATTTTTTTTAATTTAAATTAGAAACGTTGATAGTGATAATATATTTATTATTATTTATTTAGTTATTATTTTTTTTATTTGGTTGAATTTATAGTCATACAATTTTTTGGGGGGGGGGCGCAAACAAACGGAAAAATTCCGAAAAAAAATCCCCATCAATTGCAGCCTCACTGTGCCATCAAAACGCAGCCACTTTGCCCATTAAACGCTGCCACTGTGCCCCAAATTCTGCCACTGTTCCCATCGAACGCTGCCACTGTGCCCCAAATGCTTCCACTGTGCCCATTAAATGCTGCCACTGTGCCCAAAAATGCTGCCACTGTGCCCCAAATGCTGCAACTGTTCCCATCAAACGCTGCCACTGTGCCCCAAATGTTGCCACTGTGTCCATTAAATGCTGCCACTGTGCCCCAAATGTTGCCACTGTGCCCCAAGTGCTGCCACTGTGCCCCAAGTGCTGCCACTGTTCCCCCCAAATGCTGCCACTGTGCCCATTAAATGTTGCCACTGTGCCCCAAGTGCTGCCACTGTGCCCATTAAATGCTGCCACTGTGCCCCAAGTGCTGCCACTGTGCCCCCCGCCCGCCGTCTGCCCGGCACTTACCTTGTCTATAGTGTGCAGCGGGTGATGGCGGCAGGCGGCGAGCAGTGTCCTCCATTTCATCCCGACCCTGATGTCTTCTCCCGCGCTCCTCCTCTCGTCTTCTGCAATGATTGGATGCCTGGTAGGCGTCCAATCACAGCGCCTGTGATTTCAGCCAATCAGGTGACAGGTAACACAGACTCGGCAACCTGATTGGCTGAGAGGCGGGTCAGTGTTAGGGAAGCGATGCATTCGCTTCTCTAACACAACACTGTGTAAACAGCGAACGCACAGCATTTCGCCCGCTGTTTACCCTTTTGGAAGCCTATTAGAGCCCACGGCTCTAATCAGGACGCCTATTAGAGCCGACAGCTCTAATCAGGCGCTTCCAAAGAAACCCCACCGCTGTAATTCAGATGCCCGGCACCCGACAAAGGGCCGGACACCTGAATAGGGGGCGGCAGCGGCGACACATAGATAGATTCATGCAATGCATGAATCTATCTATTGGTGATAGAGCGGTGCAGGAGAGAGGGGGCGGCGCTCCTGCGCCCTCTATGGACGCACCACCACTTGTCACACTGTTACATAATTAGTACAAATGTTAGTTTGATTGACATGTTTATAATTTTATTAAATGGACAGATCACCCATGATTTATACTTTGGTTATCGGTCGAGGTTGGAGGCATAGTACTCACCAAACATGACCTGTTCAACTGAATGGGGCCACCCTGAAAGCGCCCCGCAACTGTGTGCATTGCAGCTGCTGTCGTTGCCACCGACTACTGCGGGGATCAAGGGGATTAAAGCAAGCGATGAGGAGGCAATACAACACCACCTCACCGTCTGTAAAAAGCTAACTAAGGCTCAATTCACATATATGCAAATCAAATGCGTTTTTAAACATTTTTGCGTTTCACCGGTTCACACATGTCCGGGAAAGCCGCAATCCTGGGTCCGGTTTAGGTGTGATTCAGGTGCAAATTTTTACTGGAATTTGCACCTGAATCGTGCCTAAACCGGTAAACAAAACCGGACTTCAGACTGCAAACTGCAGCCGGACATGTGTGAACCTAGACTTAAGAGTGATTAGAATGCAGATTACTCTTCAGAGAGCACTGCTAGTGTGAACGAGCCCTAAACGTCTTATGGGCTGTAATTTACTGCCACGTAGTGCCCTTTGTAAGAAACTGCTTCTAGGCAGCTCCAGTTATTGTAATAGAAGCACTGCCTGTTATTGTAATAGAAGCACTGCCTGTTATTGTAATAGAAGCACTGCCTGTTATTGTTTGTTCTGTGCATACTGCATACCCCATGAAACCATCCTGTTTGCATTGTCTATTCATCCTGAATTCATTTAGCAAAGCTCCAGTACCACATTGCTGGTCATTTGGCTGATATCTCTACATTATAATGGGGTTCATTTTTTAGAACTGGGGAGTGCAAAATCTGGTGCAGCTCTGCATAGAAACCAATCAGCTTCCAGGTTTTTTTGTCAAAGCTTAACTACTTGCGTATATCGGCGTGAGCCGGTCGGCAAGCAGTTAATCATAGCTTCGCCAATTAAAAGGGATGTACAGGTATGCCCATTTGCCCACCGCTGCCATTGTGCCAATGTATATCTGGGTGCAGCAGTGGGCAAATGGGCATACCTGTACATCCCCCTTAATTGGCGAAGCTATGATTAACCCGCTTGCCGACCGGCTCACGTCGATATCCATCGGCAGAAGGGCACGTACAGGCATATTAACGTACCTGCACGTTGCCCTCTAAGAAGCGGTTTGCGGGAGCGCATGCCTGCCGCGAGCTCCGTAAGTGTGATCGCAGGTCCCGCGGACTCGCCTTAATGTCCCTCTCACAGAGAGGAAGAACGGGGAAATGCTGATGTAAACAAGTATTTCCCCATTCTGCCTAGTGACACTGTCACTGATCACAGGTCCCTGCAATCGGGAGCGGTAATCAGTGTCGTGTCACATGTAGCCACGCCCCCAACAGTTAGAATCACTCCCTAGGACACACTTAACCCTTACAGCGCCCCCTAGTGGTTAACCCCTTCACTGCCAGTCACATTTACACAGTAATCAATGCATTTTTAATATACACTGATCGCTGTATAAATATGAATGGTCCCAAAATAGCGCCAAAGGTGTCCGATCTGTCCGCCATTATGTCGCAGTCACTATAAAAATCGCTGATCGCCGCCATTACTAGTAGAAAAAATTATTAATAAAAATTCCTTCCCCTATTTTGTAGATGCTATAACTTTTGAACAAACCAATCAATAAACGCTTATTGCAATTGTTTTTACCAAAAATATGTAGAAGAATAAGTATCGGCCTAAACTGAGGGGAAAAAAACGTTTTTTTTATATATTTTTTGGGGATATTTATTATAGTAAAAAGTAAAAAATAATGTGTTTTTTTCAAAATTGACGCTATTTTTTTGTTTATAGCACAAAAAAATAAAAACCGCAGAGGTGATGAAATACCACCAAAAGAAAGCTCTATTTGTGGAGAAAAAAGGACGTAAATTTTGTTTGGGAGCCACGTCGCACGACCGCGCAATTGTCAGTTAAAGCGACGCAATGCCGAATCGCAAAAAGTGCTCTGGTCAGGAAGGGGGTAAAATCTTTCCCTGGCTCCCGTGTCACAGCTTTTGATTGACAGCAGCAGGAGCCAATGTCTCCCGCTGTTATCAATCTGTCCAATGAGAAGGGAGATGGGTGGGAGCCACTGTTATCATGCACCTCGCTAGATCGAATCGGGCTCAGGTAAGAAAAAGGGGAGGGGGTCTGGAGGGGAGCTGCAGCACAGGAGGTTTTTCACCTTAATGCATTGAATGCATTAAGGTGTAAAACCTTAAGGCCTCTTTCACACGGAGCGGATCAGTGCTGATCCGCCCTGTGGATATCCGCTTGGCAGAAGGGCACGTACAGGCATATTAACATACCTGCATGTTGCCCTTTAAGAAGCTGTTTGCGGGAGCGCGTGCCTGCCGCGAGCTCCGTAAGTATGATCGCAGGTCCCGCGGACTCGACTCAATGTCCCTCTCACAGAGAGGAAGAACGGGGAAATGCTGATGTAAACAAGCATTTCCCCATTCTGCCTAGTGACACTGATCACAGGTCCCTGTAATCGGGAGCGGTGATCAGTGTCGTGTCACATGTAGCCACGCCCCCCCACAGTTAGAATCACTCCCTAGGACACACTTAACCCCTACAGCGCCCCTCTAGTGGTTAACCCCTTCACTGCCAGACCTTAAGACCTCTTTCACACGGGGCGGATCAGTGCTGATCCGCCCTGTGGATATCCGCTTGCTCAGCGGGGATCGTCGCTATCCGATCCTGTCTGCCAAATACAGACAGATGGTGGTCGTATTTTCCATCTGTCTGGCGGATTGGATGAATCGGACAGGTGGACGTTTTTCATCCGATCTCTCCATAGAGGAGAGCAGGACTCTGACAGGTCCGTCACAGTGAGCGGAGATGGACCTGTCATCCACCTGCTCAACAGAGATCAACGGATCGATCCCCCACTGAGCAGGCAGAGTCCGTCAAAATGGACGTGCCCCATGGGAAAGGGGCCTTATTCTAAAATAAGAAGGACTAGTTTGCTAACATTGTAGCATATTTTTCTATAACCACATAATAAAACTATAATGAGACTTTTCTCCGGGGACAAGATACATACCAAGATATGCCCGATTGAAGTTTATTTTTATGTGGCCGCTGCAGACATTGGTCATATAAATGAAGATTAAAAGATATTTGTCTCAAGTTTCATCAGCCATAATAATATTCTTGTAACTATAACAAGTACACAAAGTTCAATCCAGATTTATTTACAGATTTGGTATCATAACTAATAAAATTGGATTTGCTATCACTACTGCCAAAAAAACAGTAATTCTTGTTTTCAGTAAATTAGAGAAGTCTAGGGTGTATAGGGGAACTAGTAAATAGCTTTAATTAAATATTAGCTGACGCATCAATTATATACGGCGCATCCGTAAAGTATCCACAGCTCTTCACTTTTTCCACATTTTGCTATGTTACAGCCTTATTCAAAAATGGATTAAATTCATTATTATCTTCATAAATTCTACAAACAATACCCCATAATGAAATCTTTGCAAATTTATTAAAAATAAAAAATGAAAAAAATCCCATGTACATAGGTATTTACAGCCGTTACCATGACACTCAAAATTTAGATCAGGTGCCTCCTGTTTGCACTGATCATGCTTGAGTATTGTCAGGCCTGTATGGTAGAGTGACCAGATGGAAGCCACTCCTCAGGAAAAGGCACATGACAGCCCGCCTGGAGTTTGCCAGAAGGACTCTCAGACCATGAGAAACAAAATTCTCTGGTCTGATGAAACAAAGATGTAACTCTTTGGCCTGAATGGCAAGTGTCATGTCTGAAGGAAACCAGGTACCGCTCATCACCTGGCCAATACCATCCCTACATTGAAGCATAGCATGGTGGTGGTAGCATGATGGTGTGGGGATGTTTTTCAGCAGCAGGAACTGGGAGACTGGTCAGGATTAAAGGAAAGATAAATGCAGCAATGTACAGGGACATCCTTGATAAAAAAAATCAGCTCCAGAGCGATCTGGCGAAGGTTCATCTTCCAACAGGACAATTACCCTAAGCTCACAGCCAAGATAACAAAGGAGTGGCTACGGGACCACTCTGTGAATGTCCTTGAGCGGCCCAGCTAGAGCCCAGACTTGAACCAGATTGAACATCTATGGAGAGATCGGAAAATGGCTGTGCAGTGACGCTCCCCATTCAACCTAATGGAGCTTGAGAGGTCCTGCAAAGAAGAATGGGAGAAACTTTCAAAAAATAGGTGTGTCCGTTGGAAGAACAACAACCTGTAATGTAAAGTACTGTGAACTATATATAGTGTATGCATTATACCTATCTATCCAGCAGGTGGCACTGTAGTGTGTATCTATGGTAATGTATTTAGAGGAAGTTTTATCTCTCTAAGCGTATGTAGTTGTATGCTCCTTGTTCCTTTTTCTGTCTCCATGATGTAAAGACATGTTCTGATATTTCTCCATGAAAGTAAAGCCGTATTACTGCATCCAAGAAGCTTCCAGCGTTTATATCAATACTCTGCACAATAGTGCCAAGCTTGTAGCGTCATACTCAAAAAGACGTCAGGCTGTAATAGGTGCTAAAGGTGCGTCAACAAAGTATTGAGCAAAGGCTGTGAATACTTATGTACATGGGGGGGGGGGGGGGGGTTTGTTTTTTTTTTTTTTATAAATTTGCAAAGATGTCAAACAAACTTCTTTCACATTGTTATTATGGGGTATTGTTTGTAGAATTTTTAGGAAAATAATGAATTTTATGCTTTTAGGAATAAGGCTGTACCATAATGAAATGTGGAAAAAGTGAAGCGCTGTGAATACTTTCCAGATTCACTCTAAAGAAAGAGGGCTGGGTTATAAATTTCCTTCAAATTATTGGATTTTGTGATTTGTATGACCATGGGCAAAGGCTATGCACTGCATTATAGGTTGTTTCTTATTTTTGGTGGTAAAACATGAAGGTTTTTAACCACTTAAGGACCGCCTCACGCCGATATACGTAGTCAGAATGGCACGGCTGGGCACAAGCACGTACCTGTACGTCCTTTAAGTGCCCAGCCGGTCCTGAGCTCCGTGGCCACGGGACCAGCGGACACGATCGCCGATGGTGTCCCGCGATCGGGTCACAGAGCTGAAGAACAAGGAGTGGTCTTTGTAAACAAACCTCTCCCGGTGCTTCCTACTAAGCCTGTCACTGTGTCATCAGTGACGTCAAACGCCAAGCCACGCCCCCCCTACAGTTAAAAAAAACACACACACTTAACCCCTCCCCCACCCCCTAGTGGTTAACTCCTTCATTGCCAGTTTCATTTACACAGTAATCAATACATTTAAATAGCACTGATTGCTGTATAAATGACAATGGTCCCAAAAATGTGTCAAAAATGTCCGATGTGTCCGCCATAATGTAGCAGTCACAATAAAAATCGCTGATCGCCGCCATTACTATTAAAAAAATTTTTTTTTTATAAAAATGCTATAAAACTATCCCCTATTTTGTAAACGCTATAACTTTTGCGCAAACCAATCAATAAATGCGATTTTTTTTTTACCAAAAATTTGTAGAAGAATACGTATCGGCCTAAACTGAGGAAAAAAAAGTTTTTTTATATATTTTTTTGGGGATATTTATTATAGCAAAAACTAAAAAATATTGAATTTTTTTCAAAATTGTCGCTCTATTTTTGTATATAGCGCAAAAAAAATAAAAAACCGCAGAGGTGATCAAATACCACCAAAAGAAAGCTCTATTTGTGGGAAAAAAAAGGACACCAATTTTGTTTGGGAGCCACGTCGCATGACCGCGCAATTGTCAGTTAAAGCGACGCAGTGTCGAATCGCAAAAAGGGGCCTGGTCCTTTGGCTGCAAATTGGTCCGGGGCTTAAGTGGTTAAACAGTAGGACCTCATTGTGAATTCAACATTTGCAAATGTGAATTGGATTCGACACCAGCCTTTCTCTAAATTGTAATCCTAGAGGAACCTCTACAAAAAAATGTGGGTCTTGGGGAACCCTTAATGAAACCAATTAATAAGTGATCAAAGGGGAACAATGCCCTTTACATTGGTGGTGGTCCGCTAAGAAGACCATTGGTGTTTTGCTGCTAAATGCAAAGTGGAGTTATGGAACTATGCACACCCTCAAATGGAACGTCAATCAGCCACAGCTGAAGGAACCCCTTTATGGGAACCCTAATGGCCCGTACACACTATCCGCATATCATAGGAAAACGATTGTCTGAGGTAGGATCGTACGATTTTCGGATCATGTGTACACTACTTTCGACAGTCGATCACGACCGTTCATCCGATCTTATCCGATCGGGCATGCATGGAAATTTTCCTTGTACGATTCCAGATCCTACGATTTTCGGTTAGTCAGTACAGTTGTCGTCTGAAACACATGACATCATTTTTTTTTCTGTCGTACGAGAATTTTCGGGACTTTATTTAGCTATTCAATTTCTACTTGCGACTATTAAGCGGAAACGGTCGTAGGATCTATCGTACGATATTCGGATCGTGTGTACGGGGCATAAGGTTCCATTGAAACTCTCATTGAGAATGGCTGCTCTAGGCATTTACTTTAAGCCAATGGCATTTTAAAGAACACTAAAAAAGATTGTCAACCATAGTTTACAACTCAAGCTAACTACAAACATTTTTTTATAATTAATTTCAGATGATATTTTTTAGACAGCTTCACGCTACGAACAGAACATTCTTGTTAACAAAGGCCATTGTGCAGTTAAATACTTGCTGTTGAATACCCATGTGTATTGAGTTCCAGGATCTTTATATAGTTTTATGATTTTATTGTGTTAAGTGTTGACAGTTAGACGAATAATGTATCGTATAGCAATAAACAATAATGACATATAAAGTTTATTCTTTAATTGGGAATAAAATTATGCATATTTGTGGTAAAAATATATTAATTGCTATTCAGTGTTAAGTTCAACTTTAATTAAACATTTTGGAACATTGTATATGGGCTTGACTGTCATTCTTCTTTTGTTTACTTGAATAAAATATTGCTGGCCTAAAAAAAAAAAAAAAAAAATGAGGCCTAAAAACTCCCCAAATCTAGATTTCTGCAGGTTGTGCCTGCACCTTGTTAACTTTTATATGCCCACATTGAACCCATATGGGCCCACTAGAGCTTCTTCTAGTGCAGCCCCATACGAGTCTATGGGGGCTGGATTCATAGAAGCTGCCAGTGCAGCGAAGGACTTCTGTCTATAAAGTATATAATGCAACAGGACAGGAATCTGTCACGGAGTTATAGTGCTTATGCAGATTAGTTCAGGTGGAAGGTAAAGTGTTTTAAGTTAAGGTGTATTTGTATGATTGGAAGGATCTCTGCTAAATATATTTAGGGTGTGTAAAGAGACATGCTGTATACAGTACTGCATACACTATATTACCAAAAGTATTGGGACGCCTGCTTTTACACGCACATGAACTTTAATGGCATCCCAGTCTTAGTAAGTAGGGTTCAATATTGAGTTGCCCCCACCATAATCCCCCCTCCACCGAAATCATTTGGGTGGAGGGGGGATAATGGTGTGGGGTTGTTTTTTCAGGGATTGGGCTTGGCCCCTTAGCTCGAGTGAAGGAAACTCTTAAGGCATTAGCATAGCAAGACATTTTTGGACAATTTTGATGCTCCCAACTTTGTGGGAACAGTTTGAGGATGGCCCCTTCCTGTTCCAACATGACTGTGACTGTGCAAAAAGCCGCGCTAGTGACTCAAATTAAGAAAAATAAATGTGCAGCTTCCTGTGATAAGATGTAATTAATAGCCATAAAAGTCCAGTAGGGAAAATAAATGCAAAGGTGACAAACTCATGTTCGACTCAAACATTGCCTGTTGTTCGCCCGTTCGCCGAACAGCGAACAATTTGGGGTGTTTGCGGCAAATTCTGCGGAACATCCTGTAAAAGTCTATGGGAGAAATCTAAAGTGCTAATTTTAAAGGCTTATATGCAAGTTATTGTCATAAAAAGTGTTTGGGGACCTGGGTCCTGCCCCACGGGACATGTATCAATGCAAATTATTTTTTTTAAACCAGCCGTTTTTTCCGGGAGCAGTGATTTCAATAATGCTTAAAGTGAAACAATAAAAGTGAAATATTCCTTTAAATTTCGTACCTGGGGGTGTGTAGAGTATGCCTGTAAAGTAGCGCTTGTTTCCCGTGCTTATAACTGTCCCTGCACAAAGTGTCATTTCTGAAGGGAAAAAAAGTCATTTAAAAGCACTCCTGGACAAAGCGCCGTTCCTTCATGTAAGTCCAGAAGCGCATTAGAGATAAAAGCCTTTTAATATAGCATGCTTTATCCCAGCAGGCTCAGAGTCCAGTACCAGGGCTCTGTGAAGTTCTTTGACACCCCGCAGGAAGCAAATGACTGGCTGGACACTGTTCCGTAAAAGAACTGACCTTACCTGCGTGATGTTTCACATGTGCCTTATTGCAAGCCTCTCACTCTCTGTTTCTCAGGGCTATTTACCGTTATCTCAACATGGTTTGTTCCATTGTTGCAATTGTTTTATTTTAACTTTGTACTACCGAGTCTGTGTGACTACTTGTTGTCTCCGGTGTCTTACGCTTATATGTGGCTTTGTCTTCTTTATGCTCAGGAAGGGGTGTGGAGCTATATTTCCCATTTCTGCAGAGTTCCTAATGAAGAGTTTACGTGTCAACAAGGACAGTTGGACTATCGTGCACTTCGGTTTTGTGCTCCTTTTCATCGAATACAGTTTTGGATATAGGCTGCATACTAGAACAGTTTTTTGTTTTTTTCTGGTATAACAGCAGGGATGTTTACTAGTTTAGCTAGTTGGTCTCCCTTCCTGGGTGCTGTCAGCTTAATTTTTTCCAACATTAGTGCTGCATTTGTGATTCCTTTTTGTGTGTTTTGATCTGCATTATTTTTTCTTCCTTTATCCTGACCTCTAGTTATCTTAACATTGTCTATGGCTAGGAGCATTATGGTTGTTTTGTGAAATATTAGAGGTCTTAATGATAAGTTGAAGAGGGCTGCTGTGTTTCAACTCCTTAACCTGCTTAAGCCACATATCATATGTGGCGGTGGTCCTCAACATCCTTAATCATAAATTGGTACTTGTCTCCACATCCTATCAAATTCTTTCATATTATATCTCTTTATGTACGCGGCTCTCTCCTTCGGGAGGGTTTCATTCATTATATCGATCCAATTCTTTACTGTGGGTGGCATCTGTGATTGCCATCTCATCATTATCATCTTCCTGGCCTGATACATGCCCCTTAATATTGCCACTGTTGTACTTTTTGTTTCACCCTTTTCCTGTCTATACCCCAGGATACAAAGTACCACTTCCCTTTCCACTTCTTTTTTAAATATGCTCTTCAATACTTTTGTCACCCCTTCCCAGTACCGGAAGAGCTTGGGGCATCTCCATACCATATGGACCAGGTCCCCCTGCCCCTGGCACCTCGGACACTTATCATTAGGCCTTCTTCCAAATTTACATAACAGCTTTGGTGTATAATACGCTCTGTTGAGTAGCATCAGATGTGAGAATTTCTGGGCGGGCGAAACCGATATCATCGGGGCTAGTTCTAGTATTCTCATCCATTGTCCCTGTGGAATGGCACCTAGATCCTGTTCCCATTTTTTTTTTTTACCTCCAGCAGCTTTACTTCGCCTAGGGTCCTCTGTTCAGTAGTTTATATATCACAGATATTAATCCTTTAGTGGATCCTGGCTCCCCAATAACCTGTAGCACTGTAGTTCCTCCCATACCATAGGTTGGTTTCGAAACTGGGCTTCTAGGGCATGGCTTATTTGAAGATAACTAAACTGTGTGTTCTGGGGGATATCAAATTCCCTTTTTAGTACTTCGAATTTTTTTATGGCCTGACCATCATATATTTGGCTCACTTTTTTAATTCCCCTATTTTCCCACTCCCTGATTTTCCCCCATTATACGTAATTCCTGTAGGTTGCTATTGTTCCAGATTGGGGTATATATGTTAGTCTCCATATATTTTAACTTTTTTTTGACGACTTTCCAAACTTTACTGACCATTTTTGTTGTTTGGGTTCTTAGCCCCAAACGACCCTGCCTCTAAAGTTTCTATTATGGTCTCGTGTAGCGCGCCTGTCAAAAGAATTTTTCCATTAGGGGGACCCTCCCTCTTGGGCACAACATCATCCCACTAATTGTTGTAACTGAGACGCTAAATAGTATATCTCAGGATTGGGCAGTGCAAGACCCCCTTCCCCTGAAGGGAGTTGCAGAGTCCGAAGCCGTATTCTTGCCTGTCCCCCCTTCCACACCAATTCCCTAAATAGACTCTCGATTTTATCAAACCATTTTCTGGGGATCCATATGGGGGCATTATGGAGCACATACAACAGTTGGGGCAGCCAAATCATTTTTATTAATGAACATCTACCGGCACTAGACAGGGGGAGGGATTTCCATGTTTTAATTTTTTCTCCCTAAACTTCCCCAATATTGGTATCAGATTATTATGCAAGTATTGATTGGGGTCTCTTGTTATCCTGATCCCTAAATATTTAAGGGAATCTACGACTGCTAATTTAGGGCTATTCCTTAGCATCCCTTCCCTTATTTCGGCCATCGGAAGGAGCTCTGACTTCGTCCAGTTGATCTCTAGACCCGTGAAACTACCAAACCTAGGGTGGAGTGTGTGGCCGACCAGCAAGAAAATTGCTGAGCGTCAGGGTTCCGCACCCTCCAGAAGTCTATCCAACCCACCTCCTCCATAAACCGACTCAACTGCCCTTTCTTCATGTTTTCTGCTACCCTCTGGGCTGGGAATCTGTCCATATTGTAATCCAATACCTGGTTAAAGTCACCTATTATTATGATTGGTGTTCCCTGCTTATCCAACAGGAACTCGTTTAATTTAAGCATGATCTCCATTTTAAATGGGGGGGGGGACATACACATTTGCTATCACCATCTTTTTATCTTCAATTTGACAACAGAGAAAAATATACCGGCCCATTTCATCTGAGATGGCTTGCATGCAGGAAAAATTCACCCCTTTCTTCACCATTATGCTAACCCCTCTACTGTATGAGCCATAAACCGAGTGGTACTGAAATTGGTATACCCCATTCTGCCTTTGTAGTTGTTGGGCTGTTTCTTTTGTCAAATGGGTTTCCTGCAGGCAAGCCACATCAATCCCATAGTTCCTCATCATAGAAAACACTATTGCCCTCTTACCCTCTGTGCCTAACCCCTCTTATATTCCATGACCCAATTCTTAATATTTTAGATTGCATCATTTTTCACCCAATGTATTTTAATCAGTAGTATTTTATCTCTATAGCAGTGTTTTCACCCATTATCCTAGTGGTTCCCCGTTGAAAAGCTCTATGTGTCTCCCTTTTTACTTCCCACTTCTGTGCGTCTACCGTGATTCTCTCTTTTTATCAGTGGATGTACCCTTTTTCCCTTGGCACCTTTACACACCTTTGATCTGAAATATTACCCATACCCATCCCTCCCCCCTCCCCCCCTCCCCACCTCTCTCGGTGAACCCCCCGGGGACTACCAGTGACCTTATCCCATACTCTTAACCCTTTCTTCACATACACCCTTATCAACATCCTCTCGTACCCGCCCACTGTGCCAACCCCCCCCCCCACCCCCCCCCCCCCTCGTGTAATCTATTCTGAGTACCACAACTTATCACAATGCCAGTAACCTTTCCCTGTTCTCCTCCACCCATTTCTCTACCCCTCCTGGATCCTCAAAGTACCGGGTTTCCCCCCAGGGCCGTTACCTCAGTTTGGCCGGGTATAAAAGAGCATATTGAATTTTAAACTTTTGTAGGTGAACGTTTGACCTGGGTGAATTCTGCCCTACGTTTTTGGAGCTCCTGAGAGAAATCTGAATAGAAGAAATTTTAATCCCATTAAAAAAGATATTCCCTCTGTCCCTGGCTTTTCGCAGAAGTGTCACTTTGTCCTTAAAATTAAGGAACTTCATTAACAGGGTTCGTGGATAGCCTCCTGCTGGTGGTGGGCGGAACGGCACCCTATGTGCTCTTTCGATGCTAAATGATCCTGAAAAGGATTCTCTCCCAAAGGTCTCAGTTAACCAGCCTTCCAAAAATTCAGTAGGGTTGGATCCTTCACTCTTCTCAGGCATTCCCACTATCCTAATGTTATCTCTACGACTCCTGTTCTCGATTTCTTCCAATTTAACGGCTTGCCGGTGTAACTGCTCCCTCATGTTCTTCATCTCAGCTATCCTTTGCATGTCTTGTCTTACCAGTGCCAAGTCCTCTTTGACCCCCCTCATCTGTTCGCCCAAGTCTTTGAGCGAGTCATTTGAGGTTTTTACTGCTTTAAAAATGTCCATTAATGTGGGTTCTTTCTCCAGAGGTGGGGCGGGTCCTGCCCCAACCCCAATTGCTTCTATGCTTGTTTTTATATTTTGATCTGCGGCCACGGTGTTTTTACTTCCCTGTGTCTGTGTCTTTACCCCCTGGGCCCTTGGTGTTGCCGCATTTGATTGGCTCTGCCCTTGACTCTTTCTCTCTCCTGTACCTCCTTGTTGGATTTTGGACTGAGTCCCTTTTTTTGGGGGAGACGGCGGCATGGGTTGCCCCAGTGTATGCCCAGTTGTGTGTGCAAATTGCTCTAGTTTGCTGCAGCAGCCATACCTGTTGTTGGACTTGTTAAACATGCACTCAACAGTATACAATGTCCGCTCCAGCTCTTACATACATAGCCCCTGGCAGATATATAAATAGAAAGCAAGAGGAGAGATTTTTCACGTGGGGGTATACAAACAGCCAACTAGGAGGTCAGTTGATATTCATATATCAGCGGTATATCAGCGGTATTACTTCATGTATAGAAGCCTTAACAGCCAGGCAGGCCAGTGTTTTCTTTTTACTTATGTATGTGTACAGGCTACATTATCCCCTTTTTGCACATTCCTTCCTTCGTCCAATCCCAATAGGTCCCAGGTCACACCCCCCTGGTCCTCAACATCCTTAATCATAAATTGAGCTCATCTTCTGTACATCTGCAGTGGACTTATAGGAGGTGTGGCGTTGGAACCACCCCCTGGTCAAGAGTTATTCACATCACACTAGAACCCATCAGTCCTCTGCTAGGTTGAATATGGCCTTTGGCAACCCACAATGTTTATCATTAGTACATGATGCCTCTTATTTTGCAGGGGGTGTCTCTGACCATTTGGCCTGGGGTTCATTGTGGGCACTGGATAAGATACCTGGAAATTGTCTCCTGGTTGGTTACAGGTTTATCAAGTATCCAAACAACTGGAGTCTACAGTCACATCTTACTGTTGATTTGGCCTGCCTCCTGCATTTCGGAATGTGTTTAAGACTGTGCTTTAGGGGGAATGTATATTGGCTAAAAAAACAGCTCGTTAGGATCTTAATAATGATATCAATGATCGTCAGGAGAAGAAGAGGAGGTGTGCGGAGGAATACCCTACGTCCCCAATGGATGATTCTTACATTTCTCTGTTGGAAGTCAAGCAACTTCTTTCGGATGCTCTTCTCTGATCTTGCACATAATGAATGTAAACATAGGGTTTGAGGGACTTAGTCGCTGTTTACCCAAGGTGACAAAAATGGTAAGCTCCTGGACATATTAGTGGCCATGTCACGAATGTTAATTCTCGATTACGACTGCTAGTTTACAAGACCGACAGCTTCCAGCTCGTTCCTTGGTTCCAATCATGCGTTTTTGCACTTTTGACTTTTGTGTGACGGATTTGTGTACTGACCACCCGAAAATCAGACGTGGAGCCGTTGTTTACCAAAAATTTACTAGCCTGTCATCCAACATTTGTTGTCCGAAATTTGGACAACAGCCTGTCAAACGACAATCCCCTTCTGAATTTTTGCATTGTGTGTACGAGGCTCTAGGCCTCGTACACATGGTACGAAAATCAGAAGGGAAAAGTCTGTAGATGAGCTGTCTGCGGATTTTGGATCGTTAGTACGGTGCATTTGACAGACGATTTTACTTTTACATCAGACAAAAGCTGGATGTGCAGGCTATAAAATTTTTGTCTGATGTAAACTCAACATTTGATTTTCGGATGGTCAGTACAGAAATCCATCACACAAAATCGAAAGTACAAACACGCATGCTCAGAATCAAGGAACGACTGGGAAGAGTTTGTAATCTAGAATTAACATTCGTGACGCGGCAATTGATGAAATGTCAAAATTCTCATCTTCTTTAATTGGATAATAATGAAGCTGCTTTGCATGTAGTTATGCCAAACGTATTTTAAAAGGCATTCGTTTTGTACGATCTGAAAATCGCAAACTTCTACTAACATGAAATTAGTAGAAGGTGCCCAAAGGGTGGCACTTGAGAACTGAATTTCCTCTTTAAACTCTAAAAGTCTGTTCCTGATCAACAGATTTGTCTGTTCATGCTCTGGATTCTGACTGTTCATGACCTAAATCACTCTTGCAAATTGTTTGGACTGTGTTTGCAGTCAGTTTGTCTGTGCTTAGTCTTATCATTAGCTTGCTATCTCTTTTATTGTCAGTCATTGCTCTGTCTACTTGTTTGGAACCTGCACTTAGAATCAACTTGTCTACTACTGATTTGCCCGTTAGCCAGCTGACTCTTCTTTTTTATGTTTGTTTTTTCTTTGATCTGACTCTCTGTCTGTCTGACTACACCCTCTACAATTTGGCTGGCCATAGACGGTGTACATTTCTTTCTTGCAGCCACGGGTTGCAGGAAAGAAATTTGCACGATTCCCCCATCAGCACAGACAGTGCTGACAGGAGAATCCCTCCTGCCGAGCTATTGTCTGCTCCCAGGAAGGGGATGGGAGCCAGCGGATGAAGCTGTCCCCACCGGGAGAAGACAGTGTTTATCCCTAGCGACTATAGCAGCCGCTTGCGATAATCAGAAGCAAATCCAGCAGGCTGGGGTTGTATCCAAATTGATAGATCAACTTGGTACATTCAGCCTGCCCATTAATGGTTTGAATCTTGGCCAGATTCAAACCGTGTATGGCTGGCATTTGTGTTGCCAACCTGTTTGAAGGTTCTCACACCTGTTGACACAGTAGGATTGATTTACTAAATCCAGAGAGAAAATATGGTGCATGGCAGCCAAGTAGCCAATCAGCTTCTAACTTAAGTTTCAATTAAGCTTTGACAAAAAAAAAAAAAAAAAACAGGAAGCTGATTGGTTTCTGTGCAGAGCTGCTCCAGATTTTGCACTCTTTAGTTTTAGTAAATCAACCCCATTGGGTCCATCAAACTCAATATTTTCATGATCATGCTTCTTCAGTTTAATTTATTGATTCTGTAGCGCCCTGGAGTTTAGTCAGGGAGCTCCTCACCAAATTACTTGTCGGGAGTAGCTACTGTAGTTAATTACTAAAGATCCATTGACTTCTCCCTAAGTTTGGCCTGGTTGTACTTTCCTCTTCTACCACCAGGTGGCCGGGCACTTGGAGGTATTAGGTTAAGAAGGACAACTCAAGGTCAGGTTATGGGTATATGGGGTGTCCCAGCCATTGGGCAGGGATTTTGTTGGATCCCTTGGCCTGCTGGGAGAGCCTATATATTCGGGTGAGGTCAGGTGATCTGTGTTCTTGTGTGCCACCCAGACGGCACCATGGATGTGTGTCGTAAGCCCTGGGCTGCTAGGCCGGAGATTGGGCCTATCCCGGGAACATCAGGCTGCCAGGCTGTGTGAGGGCCTATCCAGAAGTAAGAGGGCAGCGCAGGGTTAGGACTTCAGCTTGCAGTCCAACCAAAAGTGACGGTTCTGCCAGCCGGAGAACCTGTCTGTGGTCAGAGGTAGAAGGAAAGCTGTTGGCGCGAAGGAACCAATCGCCTTTACGAGGGACCATAGTGAATAACTGAAGCAAGAACAGGAGCAGTGTTCTCACCGAACGAACACGGTTGAGAATCAGGAAACTTCAGGCGGTAATCAAGTCAGAGACCCAAGCAGCGGAGGTGACGCTTGCAGAGCAGCCTTGTGTGTCAAGCCAGGGACCGAGCCAGTCAGCAGGGGTGAAGCTTGAAGGTACCCAAAGTGCCAAGTTAGGGACCCAGCAGGGAAGCGTTGGTGACGCTTGAGGGAGATACCACCGTAAAAGCCTTGAGGAGCTCACATGATTCAGAGTTAGTGAATCAGAGGGTCCAGTGAGAGAACAGGAGCTCAAGGGGCTGAAGAGCTACAAGGAGAAGTTGTAGTACAGCTGAGAGAACTGTTACTTTGCGTTGGGAACTAATTAACCTCCCTGGCGGTATGATTCTGGCTGGTATTTTGTGCTGAAAGCGGTACAATTATTTTGCATGGAAATTTGGCGTTTTTATATTGTAGGCATGCAATTCTTATGAATAACTCACTTAAATCTGTCCGAACCAGAGTCTAGTAGACATCCCGGGTATGATAAAGTTTGAAAGAGAGTTGTAGGCTTGGCAATGAACACATATGTATGAAGAGGGGAATTTGGTATAGCATGCCACATCCTATATATAAATGAAAAAAGTGGGGGTTCCCCTAAGGGTTTGGACTTTTAAGGCATGCTCAATGTGTGTGATGAAGTTTGAAACACAAAATCATAAATTATAATATAATAAAAATATATATAAAAATGATTCAATAATGTAATCAAATCAAAAACACTGAAATTTGCTCAGTTGCAGAATAGTCGCTGTCATTAAATTTATTGTTTGATGATAAATTGTGATTCTAATTTTTTATCTGTGTTTTCTAGCTGGTCTAAAACCACTTTTGACATAAAGGGACACTTTTTGGTTGCTATGGACAATCTCCAGCTTCCAGGCAGAAAAAAAAAAAAATTTATTATATAAAATGACATGCAGGGCACTGGGCAGACCACTAGGGACAAAGGGGGTGTGTATTTTTTGTATACAGTACTGTAATCTGTAAGATTACAGTACTGTATGTGTTTTGTGTTTTTTAACTTTTTTAAATTTGGCGCCGATCTCCGCTCCCGTGCGTCGGAACGTCGCAGGGAACGGAGATCGGCGGCACCCGGCACTGTGTGAATCGAGCGAGCGGACGGCTCGCTCACACAGCGGGGAGACATCGCAGGATCCAGGGGAAAAGGTAAGTAACTTCCCCCCTGTATCCTGCACGCAAGCCCGAGTCTGGCTCGGGGTTACCGCTCCCAGCAGAAAAAAACTGGACCCGAGCCAGACTCGGGATTACCGCCTAGAAGGTTAAGTACTGTTACCATAATAGACAGCAATCCTGCACGTGCAGAAGTGGCACCTTGCTGGGGCCTTTCCCTTTACGGCTGTTCTCCTATTGCAGTCTCGGAGTCTGCCATTAGAAATGGCAACTACTTGAGGGTGTCCTGGCCCTAACTCTCTTTCCCCTACAAAATATAAAAAAAGACTGTCAAAGAAATAAACCTCTTTTACATCCAAGAAGTGTCTGACGCCCAATGACTTTTACCACCTTTGCACCCACTATGCCTCACAACCTACCACTTATTGAAGGATGACAGTTATCTTTAGCCTTGAAGGTTCCCATTAGACTGGAAGAGGTCAGAGATTCTGCTACAATTCCATGTTGCTCACATTTAATAATTCACACTATCAGCCAGATCTACCTGCCCTGATATGCACGTTGGATTACTCATCTATTTCAGTTTTTATGCATATTCATTAGACCTTCTAGTATTGACCTTTGGATTTACCAACAATTATGTTTCGTATCTAGTAATTGCACTGTCTACAGCTGGTTGGCTTAACTCCTGGTTTAACCGCTTCCCGACCGCCCCACTGCATATATACGTCAGCAGGTCGAGAGCTCCGTGACCACGGCCGCCGGACCAGCGGTGTCCCGCGATCGGGTCACAGAGCTGAAGAACAGGGAGAGGTATGTGTAAACAAACCTCTCCCCGCGCTTCCTACTCTGCCTGTCATTGATTGGCTGTTCCCGGTCATCGGGAAAGCTGATCAATGACGTCAGATGTCAGCCCCGCCCCCTAATGTAAAAAACAAAACACACGTCACAGCCCATAACCCCTCCCCTCCCCCTAGTGGTTAACTCTTTCACTACAACTGTCATTTATACAGGAATCAATGCATTTAAATAGCATTGATTGCTGTATAGATGACAATGGTCCCAAAAATGTGTCAAAAATGTCCGATGTGTCCGCCATAATGTCGCAGTCACAATAAAAATCGCTGATCGCCACCATTACTAGTAAAAAAAAAAATATTAATATAAAAATGCTATAAAACTATCCCCTATTTTGTAAACGCTATAACTTTTGCGCAAACCAATCAATAATCGCTAATTTGCGATTTTTTTTACCAAAAATATGTAGAAAAATACGTATCGGCCTAAACTGAGGAAAAAAAATGTTTTTTTATATATTTTTTGGGAATATTTATTATAGCAAAAAGCTAAAAATATTGCATTGTTTTCAAAATTGTCGCTCTATTTTTGTTTATAGCGCAAAAAATAAAAACCGCAGGGGCGATCAAATACCACCAAAAGAAAGCTCTATTTGTGGAAAAAAAAGGACGCCAATTTTGTTTTGAAAACACATCACATGACCGCGCAATTGTCAGTTAAAGCGACGCAGTGCCGAATCGCAAAAAGGGGCCTGGTCCTTTGGCTGCCAATTGGTCCAGGGGGCTGAAGTTGTTAAGATAACCTGGCTTGTTGTTTATTCAGGATTTCTTGATTGCCTACCCCTTCTCAGACTTTTCTGATACTTACCATTCCTGTGCTTACCTGTTGCCTTGTGCACCTGCTGAAGCTGTGAGGTGAAGTCTCCGCACTGCAGCAGGGTCTTCATATCCATAAAAGCAGAAGACTTTTAGAGGGGAACTGACAAATTTGGTAGTATATAGAAATTATACCAAGACAGGATATGGTGAAGTGAGCTACAAAAAAAGACCCAACTGAACAAGTGCAAAGCAAAGAGATTCCTTAAAACCAAAGATATTTACATGTCTCAGATCCATCACAATTCCCCAAAATAGGCACCTAGAACTGCTGGTTTAGAGCTCAGATAGAACTAACACTATCCTAAAATGAGGAATAAACACATATTTTTTGATTGATGATGGAAGTGGGACATTTGTCTGATAGAAAAAGGTAAATATGTTTTTTTTTTTTTTAAATAATAAAACCTAAAATTTTTCTTTTCAGGACTAACAGTAGAGATCTACAATAATCATTATAGTTAATTAAATGGGCGGATTCCATGTCTGTGGCTTCACCACACACGCCGGAGTCACAGGGAATTTGGATCAGTTCCCGGGAACAATTAACCTTGATCATATGCTGGATGTAATCTGCTATACTGTGAGTTACTAGCACTATTTTATCTCAATAAACATATTTACAGTTTTACACTATGTGCGTGTTTTCCATTTATCCGCCATGTTCATTATGAAGGAGTGATCCTCACTACTAGCCATGACACTACCCTTATTATCATAAAAGGGGAGAAGGGTTGGATTTCCTGTCTTGGGCTTACACACAGCACTTCTGACTCTTATAATTTAGAGTCCAATGTTTCTGGTAAGAGCCAGTTCACACCAGGGCGACTCAGGATCCGACTTCAGGTAGCCCCGAGATGCCCCAAGTCGTCTCAAGTCGCACTGTAATGTTAATCTATGGAGCCGTCTCAATGCACACTACTGAAGTCGATACGACTTCAAAAAAAGTTCCTGTACTACTTCAATCCGACTTCTAGGTGACTTGTACCCATTGATTTCAATGGAAGTCGCCTCCAAGTCGGATCTCCATCTATTTTGAAGCGACTTTACAGGAAAAGAAATTTGTTTACTCAGGCAAACCCCACTCTCCCAGAGAGCTGATTATTCTGTGATTGGCCACAGCCAAAGTCGCCTGGCCTGGGGGCGACATGAAGTTGTGTTGTAAATAACTCAAAGTCACGTTGAAGTTGCTTCCAAGTTGCTTCCAAGTCACGTTGAAGTTGCTTCCAAGTTGCTTCCAAGTCACGTTGAAGTTGCTTCCAAGTTGCTTCCAAGTCACGTTGAAGTTGCTTCCAAGTTGCCTTGCTAAGTCGCGCTGTAAGTCGTGTTGCCCCAGTGTGAACCGGCACTAAGGAGGCAATTTATTCATTTTCTGGTGGAGGCGCACCTGGGTGATCGATATACTGATTTGTCACGTTCACTCAGATTGGATGCACACCATGGAAGTTTCTGATCAATGGAATCTGCGCTATTGTTTTGTCACCATGGATAACAATATGAACTGTTTCATCATATAGACTTTCTTTGTCATATTCTATTAATTTTTATGATTGTTCAGCATGGCCATTTTTTGTTGCTAATACAATTTGCCTGACTTTGTTCTCAGCAGAAAAACTATTTATTCTTTAAACTACAAGGAATTTGGGTCCCTCTCTAACTGCACGTATTTACTATACTATTTTTCTATATTGCAGTGAAATGGTATAGGGAATACGTGCAGTTAGAAAGAAATGCCAAAACCAAACTGACATCACAGTGGTCATATTGGAAAGTAACCTGGAATTAATTATTGGTTCCAGGGGCTGAGCCTCTTCTTCCCTCTTTAAGTCATTCCCATCTGGGAGCATTAAATACTGTACATGTATTCTTTCTGCTAACATCTAAACAATGTTTATTTTCAGTATATATGAAGGATAAGAAAATAAACACTGGCAGTGAAAATTGGAATTTCCCCCATAAATTTGTGGTCTGTAGGAAACTGGAGGAAACGTAAAAGAAAGCTTTACATCTGTGATCAGTAAGAGGAAGAATACCTTCTTTACTTTGCTGGACAGTGAGAGGAATACCACTTATATTGGTGGCCAGTAGGAAAAACAATGTCCCTTACATTTGGTATCAGTGGGGACAAGAATGGCTTCCTTACATTGCTGACCCAACAAAGGATTAATTACCATTACATTGGTGATCAGTGGAAGAAAGAATCTCCCTCATATTGTTGGTCAGTGGGAGGAAGATTGACACTTATGTTGGTGGTCAGTTGGTGGAAAAATGCCACTTATATTAGCAGACAATGGGAGGAAAAATAGCTTGTATATTGTTGGTCAGTGGGATAAAGAACTGCTCTGCATGTTAGTGGACAGTGAGAGGAAGAATGCCCCTTAAATTGATGGTGAGGGAAACCCAGAAAATCATGTACATTAGTTGATCAGTGGGAGGAAAAACATCTTCTTATCTTGTTTATCAAGGGGAGGAAGAATATCCCCTTATATTGGTGGTCAATAGGAAGAAAAATGCCCCTTACATTTATGGTCAGCGAGAGAAAGGATGCACTCAAATTGCTGGTCAATAGGTGAAAAAATGCCCCTTACATTGGTGGTCAGTGTGAGAAAGAATGCTCTTACATTGGTAAACAGGGAGAGCAGGAATATCTCTTTCCTTTATAGTTAATGGGAGAAATGCCCCTTACATTGGTAGTCAGTGGGGAAAAGAATGCACCTTGCATTAGTGGTCAGTGGAAGCAAGAATATCCCTTACATGTGTGGTTAGTGAGAGGAATGCCCCTTACATTGGTGGCCAGTGAGAGGAAGAATGTCTCTGTCATTGGTAGTCAGCGGGAGAAAGAATTTCCCTTGCATTGGTAGTCAGTGGGAGGAAGAATATTCCTTATATTGGTTTCCAGTGGGAGGATTTCTCCTTACATTGGTGGTCAGTGAGTACAAGAAAATCCCCTACATTGGTGATCAATGGGAGGAAAATATTCTTCTATTGTTGGTCATTGGGAGGAAGAATATCCCCTTACATTGATGGTCAGTAGGAGGAAGAATACCCATTATATTGGTGGTCAGTGAGAGGAAGAATACCTGTACAGTGGTGGTCAGAAGGAGAAAAAATGCCCCATACAATGTGATAAAGAATGCATGTACATTAGTGATCGGTGGGATCAAGACTATCCCTTCCATTTGTGATCAGTGGGAGGAATTCCCCTTACATTGGTGGTCAGTAGGAGGAAGAATACCCATTGTATTGGTGGTCAGTGAGAAGAAGAATACCTGTACATTGGTGGTCAGAAGGAGAAAAAATGCCCCCGTACAGTGTGATAAAGAATGCATGTACATTAGTGATCAGTGGGATCAAGAATATCCCTTACATTAGTGGTCAGTGGAAAGAATGTCAGTGGTATTTTGGGATGGGGGGCACTTGCTAATAACACACCCTTTCCTGGCCACTCAGGCTGCATTCTTGCTCCTTCACCGGTCATTGAATATCCCCTTACATAGGAAAGCTGGAGGAAGAATGCCCATTTAGGTTGGTGGGTAGTGAGAAGATAAGCGCCCCCTACTTTGGTGGTCACTGGGAGAAAAAATGTCCCTTACCAATGTTGTCAGTGGGTGGGAAAAAATGCCCCTTATATTTGTGGTCAGTGAGAGGAAGAATGTTCCTTATATTGGTGGTCAGTTGGAGGAAAACTGTCCCCAATAATGGTAATCAGTGAGTGGAAGAATGTTCCTTATATTGGTGGTCAGTTGGAGGAAGAATGTCCCCTATAATGGTAGTCAGTGAGTGAAAGAATGTTCCTTATATTTGTGGTCAGTGGGAGGAAGAATGTTCCTTATATTGGTGGTCAGTTGGAGGAAGAATGTCCCCAATAATGATAGTCAGTGAGTGAAAGAATGTTCCTTATATTGGTGGTCAGTTGGAGGAAGAATGTCCCTAATACTGTTAGTCAGTGGGAGGAAGAATGTTCCTTATATTGTTGGTCAATTGGAGGAAGAATGTCCCCAATAATGGTAGTCCAGTGGGAGGAAGAATGTTCCTTATATTGGTGGTCAGTTGGAGGAAGAATGTCCCCAATAATGGTAGTCAGTGAGTGGAAGAATGTTCCTTATATTGGTGGTCAGTTGGAGGAAGAATGTCCCCAATAATGGTAGTCAGTGGGAGGAAAAATATTCCTTATATTGGTGGTCAGTTGGAGGAAGAATGTCCCCAATAATGGTAGTCAATGAGTGGAAGAATGTTCCTTATATAGGTGGTCAGTTGGAGGAAGAATGTCCCCAATAATGGTAGTCAGTGGGAGGAAGAATGTTCCTTATATTGGTGGTCAGTTGGAGGAAGAATGTCCCCAATAATGGTAGTCAGTGAGTGGAAGAATGCTCCCATATATTGATGTGTCTTACATTGGTTGTTATGTTGCTTACAATGGTATCCAAAAAAATCTACAATTTTTTTTTTTTAATTAACCATTTTTTCTCTCAAAGATTTGTTACGTCATAACATTCCAGGAAACTATGACATATCCAGCAGTCAAACGGTTAGCGTGAGGACTGAGAAAAAAAATCTGAAAAAATCCTCTGTAACTCTGAGTTATCTAGGAATAAATGACCATATTAAATCTGCAGTGACATTAGCTTTTTCGGTACAATTATCAGTAGTCGTGTGTTTAAGTTAATCAACCTGACCTTCATCCTGTGTGACATCATCTCACTTGAGGAAACAATTCATTCAGCAAGTGACACATTAAACGGTTATCCCTGCAGAGCGGAAAGAAAGGGACAATAGTGCAGGATGCTGGATCACGACTTCAGTGGCGCATTTATTTGTTTTGGCACCTTCTGAGACATAATTCTTTAGAAAATGCTTTTTGCCACTGATAGCAAACAACTTCATCAAGAAAAAGACTGCTATTGAAGGACTTTCTATTTTACCTGAATCCCAACTTAAACCACAAATAGGAAATTAAGGCTTTTTTTTAATGCATCTTTATCAGAGCGTATATCCAGACATTACCCCAAATTTATACCGAAATCACCTGGTACCCATCAAGAGAATTTCCCAAGAGAATGTATGAGCAGACTTTTAGGCATCAAGGCAGAAACATTGTTTTCCTTAGAAAGAAATTTAGTTTAGAACCCCCACGTGGCTTGGTGGGCTAGAATCTCAAACCTCAGGGTAGAATCCTTGATTTATTGTGTGGTGGAAGAAATTGGGCATAAGTCTCTTTAGAAAGTTTAAAGAGTTTATTAAAGCACAATAAATTCAGGGAGAGAGGGTTAAGGCACAGGATGTCCCAAAATTAACCAAAAACGACTCTAGGCATTTCTGCTAGCAACAGTTTATACCTGCTATGGACCTTTAACCACTTCAGCCCCGAAAGAATTTACCCCGTTCCTGACCAGAGCACTTTTTGCGATTCGGCACTGCGTCGCTTTAGTGCGACGTTGTACTCAAACAAAATTGATGTCCATTTTTTCCTACAAATAGAGCTTTCTTTTGGTGGTATTTGATTGCCTCTGCGGTTTTTATTTTTTGCGCTATAAACAAAAAAAGCATACATTTTGAAAAAAAAAAAACGCATTATTTTGTACTTTTTGCTATAATAAATATTCCCATTTTTTTTTTTAAAAAGCCAATTTTTTCTTAGTTTAGGCCGATATGTATTCTTCTACATATTTTTGGTAAAAAATAAAAATCGCAATAAGCATATATTGATTGGTTTGCGCAAAAGTTATAAAGGTCTACAAAATAGGGGATAGATTTATAGCATTTTTATTATTTTTATTTTTTACTAGTAATGGCGGCGATCTGTGATTTTTATCATGACTGCGACATTATGGCGGATACATCAGACAATTTGGACACATTTGGACCATTGGCATTAATACAGCGATCAATGCTATAAAAGTGCATTGATTACTGTAAAAATGTCACTGGCAGTGAAGGGGTTAACACTATGGGACGGTGGAGGGGTTAACTGTGTTCCCTGGGAGGTGATTCTAACTGAAGGGGGAGGGGACTGACTAGAGGAAGTGATGGATCGTGGTTCCTAGCTAATAGGAACACACGATCTGTCACTCCTGTCAAAACAGGGAAGTGTGTGTTTACACACACTCGTCCCTGTTCTGTGTCTCCTGGTCATGATCGCTCGTGTCCGGCAGTCATCGCGACTGTCGGCCACGAGCATCAGCACCCCCGCTGTGCAGCGGGCGCACGCCTAGTATCCCGACTCTGTGAGCCGACGTATAACTACGACGGCTTGCGCAGGGGAGCCAACCTGCCGCAGTATAACTGTTGCGGTTGGTCGGGAAGCGGTTAAGCTGAGCCCAGCAATCTGTTCTCATCAGAATGTTGAGCAGCTTTAGGCATAACATATACCTGCACAGGTGAGCCAACAGACTTCCTGCAATGTCCTCTAATGCCGCGTACACACGATCGTATTTTCCGCCGGAAAAATCTTGGATGTTTTTTCCGACGGAATTCCGCTCAAGCTTGGCTTGCATACACACGGTCACACAAAAGAAAAAACTTTTGACCGTCAAGAACGCAGTGACGTCCAACACTACTACGAGGCGAGAAAATGAAGTGCAATGCTTCCGAGCATGCATCAAATTGTTTCCGAGCATGCGTAGGAATTTTGCGCGTCGGAATTGCTACAGATGATCGGAATTTTCGATCAAAACTTTTTCCGACCAAAAAATTGAGAACCTGCTCTCAATCTTTTGCTGGCTGGAATTTGACCAGCAAAAGTCTGATGGAGCCATACACGGTCGCATTTTCCGACCAAAAGCTCACATCTGACTTTTGCTGGTGGAATGTGTGTACACGGCATGACAGTAGCTTGTACCCAGCTGGGACACTCTTCAGTAGCGAAGCTCAGTGACGTCACCATCCCGAATCTCCACCTCGTCCAACCAGAGAACACTTTACATTCATTCAGAAAATGCAAAGCATTCTCTAAATGGCTCCCATGCCAAGCTTCTGTGTTTAGAATGCATCAGGACAGCTTCTTATGGTAAAGGGCCCAGAAGCAAGTGGAGATCACTGAAGTGGCGGTGTCTACTTCAGTGATTAACAGCTTCCATAGGCATTGGCCAGGTATAGTATATATGGAACAATTGAACTATGAATGTCCATACTTAATTCTTAACAACATGTGTAATCAGATGTTATCAGTTGTAAAGTATCCTGATTAGGCTACACAGACATTTATAAAGACAAGTACTCTTATTCATGAAATCAGATTCACGTGATGGTGTTCTGCAATGAGCATCTGTTCTGTAAAACATCTCATAACATATTTTCTGTTCAAATGTTAAATCATTGTGGAACCTGCACCAGATCCCTGAGCGCAATACATTGCTATCTGTACAGAAATCATTTTCTGTACATTATTACTTACAGCTCCAATAAATGTATAGATCTTTGGTGTAGCAGAAGAAACAAATATTAAATATGTCTTATATATAGATCAGTCAATATTTAACTACTGTATGAACTGGAATATTTCCTAACATTTAATATGTACGGTATAAAGAAACATGAATTTAATACCACTGGGTACCAGCTGTCCTATTACTTCCATCTCCCTGTGTCTATTTACTTAAGCCTAGATGCCTTTTTTTTTATTTGCTAGATATAAACACACCATTAAAATAAAATAAAATATATATAACTGGCTTTTGGGATAACTGGTGTCCACCTTGAAGAGTAATGCCGCATACACACGATCGGAATTCTTGTCGGAAAAAGCTCTGATGGTTTTCCCATTGGAATTCCGACGGAATTCCACTCAAACTGTTTTGCCTACACACAGTCACACCAATTTCCGATGGTCAATAACACCGGGACATACAACACGTTCGACGGCAATATAAAAGAGAAGTTTAATGCTTCCAAGCATGCGTCAAATTGTTTCCGAGCATGCGTCGGAATTGCATAAACACGATCGGAATTTCGGATAGAAAGTTTTTGCGTCGGAAAAATTAAGAACAGGCTCTCAACCTAAAGTCTGTTGGAAATGCCGACAGAAAAAGACCGATGGGCATACACACAGTCGGAAAATCCGATGAAAAGCTCCCATCGGACTGTTTCCATCGGAAATTCCGGCCGTGTGTACGCGGCATTACTATAAGACCTCCAAGGGAATCCTCAGAGAAAAAGAAGCTGACTGCCGATCATTTGAGGAGTCTAGAGAATTGCGACTTTTCTCAGATTTTGGCCACCTTCATCCCTTTTTCAACACTAAGCAGTCTAATTTTGAATTGTTTTCATGCAAGAATTTGACAGATTTCACCCAGAATTCAAATAGTTTTCTAATTGAACCCAGTGGGTGAGAGTTGTGTGAATCTTGTGTGAAAATATTTATAAATAGACCCCTCATTGTCATCATGATGACAATGCAGACACGGAAAGAGATGTAAAACCTAACGCCGTTTTATGTTGCAGTACAGACTTTATATTGATTAAAGGGTCACTAAAGGAAAAAAAACATTTTTTTAAAAATAACAAACATGCTATACTTACCTCCATTGTGCAGCTCTTTTTCCACATCAGCAGCTGTCTTGGCTCCCTCCCGCAAGGACTCCACAACTTAGTGTGGATTGCTTGCGGGCGTGCTCCTGTGATACAGTGAGCGGCTAAGGCCGTCAGCTGTATCACTTGGCCTGCCCCCCGGCGCGCCGCGTCATTGGATGTGATTGACAG
This sequence comes from Lithobates sylvaticus, assembly GCA_028564925.1. Classification (NCBI taxonomy): domain Eukaryota; kingdom Metazoa; phylum Chordata; class Amphibia; order Anura; family Ranidae; genus Lithobates; species Lithobates sylvaticus. Next base: position 730,413,750 of record CM053026.1, read on the forward strand.
CAGCGCGAGCCAATGGCTGCGCTGCTTTCAATCCATCCACTCTAGCCAATCAACGGCCAGGGTGAGCGGCGAAGAGGACGTCGGGGGCGAGTGCGGGACTTTCGAGGGGTCAGGTAAGTAAAACGGGGGGCCTGGGGGGGGGGGGGGCATTGTCGGATGTTTTTCACCTTAATGCATAGAATGCATTAAGGTGAAATTTTTTTTTACCTTTACAACCCTTTTAATGTGAACTTGACATTGTCTATAACGTTTCTAAGGTAACAAGAGCACTGCAGTGCGATTACCTTGTGGTGCCTCAAATATCTGGTAGTCTTTAGAATGATCCCTGGAGACCCATTAAATCTTAGGCTGTGTACATTGGGCCATGACTTTTGCCATAAGTCATAACTAGGCCATGCTCAATTCCCATGATGTATTGATATTTCACAGTTGAATATCAGGGGTCCCAGACAGCAGTGAGAACTTGGGGAGGTTGAGGGGAGTTTCAAGCCTTTTTCAAATTCACCCAAAACCAAAAGTGAGAAATTACTCTCTAGTTCTTTCTGGATTTGTACCTTATAGCTACAACGTATGGTCAGGATTAAAGCATTAGTAAAGTCTGCTTTATGATTTTTACCTACAAGTGAGCTAATAATAATGCTTACCTGTAGGCCAGGGGTGTATATGCCGCAAGCAAACAAGGAATTTGCCTTGGGCGGCAGTTTTCAGGGGGGGGGGGGGGGCGGCACTGCCACCTCCAGGCTACCTCTTCCTGCCACTTCCCCCCGCTGCAGTAAACCCCGCAAACCCGATGCCCTGCAGCTGTCGGCTTCCCTCTTCTGCCCTCCTAACAACTTTGGGAGCTGCAGGGCATCCATAGAGGGATCGTTTTGTCCAAATCCCCCCCTGCTCCTGGCCAGCTCTCCCACCTCCCCTTGCCGCCGGCTGCAGCCGCTGCTAGTGCAGGAACTGTGGATGGATAGAGAGCAAGAAGGGCTGCTCCATGCAGCGGCTGGTTGGCTCTCCCACCCCCTCCTGCCAGCTGCAACCGCTGCTAGTGTGGGAGGTCTGGAGAGATGGCGAGTTGGGGGGGTTGGTTAGGTTTCCTGTATTGTCCTCTGCATCAGCTCCTCTTTCCCTCAACTGGACTTTGACGGTCAATGGAAAACTCTCGCCCTTGTTCCCCCCTTGTCTGTCCAGACAGGCAAAAAAGACACCATACACCGTGTGTGGTTGAAAAAAGAATGCCTTTACTTCCCGTTTCACAGAGCATATACAATACAAACAAAGGGGGAAGAACGCAATTGAACAACCAATCACATTCAAGCATTTAAGCATTTTGTTATACAATTCAATATTGATCTGCAAGATTCATAATATTTCTTTCTTCAGACTCAACATCATATTTACTCTAAAAATGTCTCACGCAATATATGTCCTTGATAAGGTTCTCAGTATGTTTTGATAATATAGAAGTACAAAACAGCATACTTGTTATGGGAAGCAGACCCGTTACTAGAAGCCAACTTGCCATGAGAACTAAAACTTGTTATGGGAAATGTGTGAGTGTGATAAACAGAATTTACAGTGAGTTTCTACAGAAAAACAGAAAAACATCTTTGTTACAATACTATTAAATCTTAAAGGGTAACTCTACACTTCCCACGTTTCCTTACAATCCCTCCTTTGATCATAGGAGACTTTAAGAAGTCTCCGCTGATCACTCATTGTACCACCTATATTCTGCCTTAAACATGGTCATGGCTGTTTCAGACTTATCAACTAGGTTCTTTGATTTTGCTACTTTACTTATCAGGCAGAACACCAATTTGATTGTCACATAAACGGCCAGAGCTAAAATAAGTATCATGAGGAGTATCATACCCGCTTTCTTAAAGAAATTCATAATGTTTTCCCAAATAGAACCGAACCATCCTCCTACACCTGAAAAGGGATTCCATGAGTGGCATTCATCCATGAATCCATTAACATCCCAAATCAATCTCCTTTGTGAGGGCATTGATTGTATACGCCTACCCCACCGACGGATGCAAAATTTTTGTCCCACCAAGTGGTTAATTCCCTCTTGTGTCTGCCAAATTCAAGGTGACTGTGGGCAGGTTTAATGGACACAAGTGTGTCTGACCCTGTGGTCCCCATTAGAGGGATCATTTCCACAATAGTACACCAACATGAAGTTTTTTCTGTCCATAGGGTAAGGGACGGTGGTATGGCACCATAGTCCACAACAGACCATCCATCCGTGGGGAACATGAGGGGCTTGAACCACTTTGGGGGGGGGGGGGCTAAGTCTTGACCTTAATCCCACTAAACACAACCAATCCCCCAAAGAGGGAATGCTATCTCCACCTTGCCATATCCAGGGGCTGTCCATGTGGGTGCTATTTATCCATTCAGTAACCCGTGGATTGTTGGATCCCCTAACACATTTACATATGTCATATAGGGACATGTTTACCTATGCTTTCATCAGGGTCCAGGATATTTAAAGTAGCTAACCCGTGGGAGTGGTGTTTATAACAGGGACTTCCTGGGTGGTATTTAGTAACTTCTCTAGGATGATAGGCCTTCCAACCATAGGGACTAAATGTCGGCCTGTGGATAAGTATGACTCCTTTCCATGTATGTTGCTCTGGCATTCACTACAACAGTACCCTCCCCCAGCCCGCACGAGGAGTTTAGTAAGGAGTAAGAATACAGTGATGGTCATTTCAATTGAAAAAAGAAAGACTGTCCAGGTGGTGCATTTTCTTGGCTCACGGGGAAAGTCTATGGTAAGAATGGTTTGGGGGGTTAAGGGGTTTGGTGAGAGGGGGCATGGGACAGTAGTGGCTGAGTCTCTTCTTGTGGGGCTCCTCCATTTCCTTTCCTGTCTCCTTTATCTGTGGGCTCTTCTTCAACCTTGATGCATGGATCCATTGTGGGCTTTGATCCGTCAGTATTGCTGTCCTGGAGACCTTGAGGACTTCAAATGGACCTTGGAAGACGGGGCCTGGTTGTTTGCGGACTGCAAGTTGTTTGATCAGTACTTTATCCGGGACGAAAGGATGTGTTGGTTCTGTGGAAAGAGGAAGAAAGGTGACAGCAACCTTGTCATAAGTTTCAGCAGGGCTACTTACCAGATATTTCACATGCTCTTCCTGTAAGGAATATAAGTTAGATTCCTCGCCTATCTTAGGGGCTTTTTGAGCGGGTCTTCCCATAAGGATCTCAAAAGGGGGACAGTCCTGTCCTAGCATGGGGAGTGGTTCTTATCTGGGGGTGGGCCTTTCAATTTGTCTTTAATGTTTCTATTCATTCTCTCCACTACTCCTGTACTCTGGGGGTGATAGGGATGTGGAGCTTCCATTGTATCCCTTAAACACCTGGTAGCTATCCCTGCGGTCTCTCCTGTTACGGGAATAACTTCCGGCCATGAGGGAAAATGGCAAAATGGAGTATTATTACGCAAAGATATTTGATATTACCTTTCTGTTTGGGCATGTGTGTCAAATCAATCTGTAAGTCTTTTAATGGGCCTATGTGTCCCTGAACATTATTCTGGACACAAGTTAAGCAAGTTGCTGTAGGGGTTTCTTACCAATGGAGCTACTGTTTCTGGAATACCTATGATCCCCTCCTTGTTTGACCACAAGCCGTCCGGGTTGTGTGTCAAACCATGTGACTCCCAACAGGTAATGTCAGACAATTCTTCTGTCTCGGGCTGGGAAACTTGGGGACGAAAATCTGTAGAAAACAATTGGAGGGTTGATTGCCTCCTCAGCAGTAATTTTGGCTGCTCTGACCCTTAAGTTGTTTCCCTTAGTAATATCAGATTTGTCATAGGAATGACCTATTACTTTTATGACATTAATAATTTTTTTTTTTTTTTTTTTTTTTTTTTTTTGGGGTAAATGGAGTGCACTTAATAAATCCTCTACCCAGACTTGATTTGAGATTTGCTTATTATCCGCTGTCTTGTACCCGCGGGCCCAAAAGACCCCAAAAGTGTATCTATTGTCAGTGTAAATGTTTACTATTTGTCCTTTGAATACTTGACAGGCATGTGTCATAGCATAGAGCTCTGCCTGCTGAGCTGAAGTCGCTGCTAGTGGTTTCGCTTCTAATATTATGTCTGGTAAAGTCACTACATCATACAGTATCATCGCTTAGAACAGCTGCCGTCAAAAAAAACATTTATGTAGTCAGTAGATGTAGAAATGTTTTGTAAAAGGTGCACTACAGTATGTGTTGTGTACAATGTAGTATCAGTTCCTAAAGTGATTTTGGATGTTTCTTTTACTGTCATGTTTACTGCCACAGGCAGCAACAGCTTGTAGGCATTCCTTGTATCTGAATGGGGAGTTTTTTGGATAGATAAGCCACGGGTCGGTAGTGGGTACCATGCGCTTGGGCCAGTACGGCAGCCAGCGCAGGGCCCCTGACTATACAGTAAAGCACAAAGGATTTCTTATGATCTGGTAAACCTAGTGCTGGAGCACTGGCCAAAGACTGTAATAAGGTACGTGTTGTTTCCTCAGTGTAACACCTGCCTGGGGGCAGTGGCTGCAGTAGAGGGGTGCAAGGATTGAATCAAATAAAAGTACAATCTGGGATTCACTGCCTGCAGTAGACAATAGAGCCAAGAAAAGAAAGGAGCGCTGCCTTATCTTTGGGGCCGAGACAGGTCAGAGTCTTGACTCCTTTTGGGGACACTTGCTTGGTCCCGCCTGAGATAATACATCCTAGGTATTCCACCCTCTCCCTGCACCACTGGATCTCTTTTGCGAGACACCAAGTGACCCTTAAGAGATAAGTGAGTCATCAGGCTTTTAGAGTTTTCTGCACACTGTGCCCCGCTCTCACTACATAACAGTAGGTCATCTACATATTGCAGGAGTACTGATCCCTGTGGGATCACCCAGTCATCCAGGGTTAGTCCTAACACCATGGAAAATGCTGCAGGACTGTCCACAAAGTCTTGAGGAAGACGGGCCCAAGTCAGTTGGCCCGAGCCAAACAGGCAAAGGCAAAGATCCTTTGGAAACCCCTGTGAACATCAATGCTAAAGAAAGCATTGGACAAGTCTAGTACCCTGGAGTTGGAGTGGAGGAAGCGGGGATGTTTATAAAAATTCCCGTGATGTATGAGGCTAGTGGTGGAAGTGGTTAAATACATTTGTTCACCCCCCTCAAATCCCCCTAGCCTCCACTCGCCGCTGGCTTTCTTTACTGCATGTGTGTATTCCAGGGACTGATAATGGGTTTTAGAATGCCTTTCTGCATGTATGTGGTGATCTGTGGTGTACCCTGTACTTCGTCAGCATGACGGTGGTATTGTTTCTGAAAGAATGGTATGATGTTTGGTTTGAAAGTAGGGACATAAGGAGTGCATTTGACATGTCCTACGTCTGTCTTTGACTTTTCCCATATCGGGTGAGTCTCTAATGCTGTAAGTATGGTAAAACGTCAAATCTTTTCTTTTTGGCATAGTCAAGTCACATGTTGCTGATTTGGCAGTCATTCCCCCTTGTAGGTCAAATTTAACATTACCCCTAATGAAGACATGAGGTCTCTTCCCTTTAGACATAAGGGGCAGTCAGTGAGGATGGCAAATGTTTGTGTGTAACATCAATCCCATTAATTCCCATAGAGTAGAGCAGCCCTCGGTACAATTTTTTTTTTTTTTTTGTGACAAAACGGGTGTCATTAAGACAACTCGTACTAGCCCCTGTGTCCACTAAAAAAAAACATACCACCCATCCTTCAACTTTAAGGACTACCTGCGGAAGTGTTTTCCAGTGGGAAGAGAAGAAATGCATTACCAAGGAGGGAATCTGCTCCGGGCACTCCTATGGATGTTGATGAAAGGGGTTATTGCGAGGGTTGTTATCATTGTACCCTGGCCAATCCATTTGAATTAATTCTACAGTGTTCTCAAGGGGGGGGGGGGGCGGGCATGCTTGCCAGGCCATCTTGACTACAGGCTATATTCTTGTTGCATTTGGCGGCTAGGCGGGGGCTGTGGACAGACCCCCAGCATCCCCCACAGCGCCAAAACCAACCCCGGACGACTAGGGAAGGTTAATTGTTGTGTTTGATAATTGGGAAAATTACGCTGACGTGGATATATGCCTCTGGAAATACGCCAGCCCCTCCTTTGAAACCTACCCTGTCCATTTCCCTGGGTATTTCTTCTGTGCGGACAATATTTTTTCCAATGGGAGGGATCTCCACAATGAAAACAGCCTTGATTTGGGTATTCTTGTGTTTGCAATGCGGAATTATCAAAGGCTGGGAGCATGGGGGTGGGAGTCCCTGAGGTCTGGGCGAATAGTCCTCCTTTGGTATTAAAAAATCTGGAGGAGGCCCTTTTCTTTACATCATCCACAAACTGTGGGGGGGGGGGGGGGGGGGGGTCAGGGTTTGCCACTTAGTATCGACCAGTTTAATTACCTGGGTCACCTCTGGATCTCTCATAGTCAATTCCGTAGTCAATTTCAGTGAAGGATAAAGTTTTTCCTTTGGCTTTTCCTTATTATCAGTTTTAATTATAGCATGGGGTGGCGGAGGTACTGGAACATAATCCTCTGTATCCCCTATGTCATAACAAAGGGGTTGGACAGGGGCAGAGGCAAGTGTTGGTTTTTTAGGAGGCCTGTCTAAGGAAGGATGAGGCTTCTCTAATGGATGAGGGAATTGCTTCTTATACTCTTTAATGCTTTACACCACATTTTATAACATTTAGTCATATATTCTTTATCATAAGGAAACGGTGGATAATTATACTGCTTATGTTGGCCACAAATTTTAGTGACTTCTTCCCATTCCTCTGCAGAACATGGTCCCCACTCACTTAGCCCCGCAATTTGTAGAGCATGTGCTCTGGTCAATATGTTTTTCCAGAATGGTTCAGTATAATATGTTCCATAGTTTCCAGACACGAAATCTAAAGGAGTGGGCTGATCCGGCTTACCTTCCGAACCTCCCTTTCCCGGCAGATTTCCCATGTTTACAAATCTTATACTTTATCTTATTTTATTCTCTATTTATACACATCAGCTGCAGAACATACAGTTAATGACTTAGGACAAGCCACAAAAGTTTCACCCATTCCACATTCAATAGTACCTATGACACCTTTAACAGTTAAAGCTTCTTGAAATTTAAAAGTTTTTATTTCTTGGCAAAATGCCAAAAAACATTCCCTTTTGCCAGAGGTTCCCCTGATTATAAGCAAGCTTTGTACGTTATTATTTTCCTTATTCATATAACCAAACAATTTTTATTTATATTTCAAATTTCTTGGCAAAGTGCCAACAGGTTTAAACAGTACTTTCAATTGCTGTAATACTAATGCTGCAAACAATTCCCCACTATCTGTTACGGTTGGTGAGATATTAGCATTTGAACCCTTGTTGGCAAAACTCCAAAATATCCAAAATTTGCACCTGACTTCCCCTGCACAAAAGATGTCAGTGGCAAAAGGAATTATTCACATAGCATGTTTTGATCAAAAGTTAGCCTCACCAATCCATGTATTACCCCAGAAAAATGTTACAACGTCCCTGTTGTCACGATGTATCAAAGACCCTCCTGGAACACAAAACTATTATGTATATTAAACCTGGTAATAACCTCCGGGAATACTAGCAACCAAATAAGTATTTGATCCCTCATACACAAATAATAGGCTTGTTAAACACTCTGGGCAGCGTCCTGCCAAAAACACTTAGACATTATTTCAAATATGACATTAAAATGATTTAGAGGTTTCCAATGACCAGTCCTTCTGGTTAAAAACAAGGTTTTCAACCTGCTATGGTATGATATTAATACAATATATGGGAGGGATACTGGGCAATTTTAGCAGGTATCCTTGTCCCCTATATTTTGATACCTAATACCGTTCTTTTATATTAATACCCGGGATCTTGGTACATCTCGTCAGTTTATCCCGAATTCCGGGATTCTGGTACTCGTCAATTATCCCAATATATGAGTGAGCTGTGCTATAATTCTCCTGGGATGCTAGACTGGCATCCCAGCTTAATGTCCCTAATCTCCCTATCTCTCGGGACCCGGGATTCTGGTACACCTCGTCAGTAATCCCAATTTCCGGGATCCTGGTACTCGTCAGTAATCCCAATAATGTCCCTATCTCTAAGGCAAGCTAATCAAATTAAATTAATCAATTATGCCTTGAGTTCTATAATGCGACGGGTTATAACATTGACAGAGTAAGCTGTTCAAAAATACTTTGAAAAAGTAATTTTAAAGAAAGCTTACCTGTAATGTACCCCACTTCTGGTCACTTATTCTGGTACCATCTGTTAGGTTTCCTGCATTGTCCTCTGCATCAGCTCCTCTTTCCCTCAACTGGACTTTGACGGTCAATGGAAAACTCTCGCCCTTTTCCCCCCTTGTCTGTCCAGACAGGCAAAAAAGACACCATACACCGTGTGTGGTTGAAAAAAGAATGCTTTTACTTCCCGTTTCACAGAGCATATACAATACAAAAAAGGGGGAAGAACGCAATTGAACAACCAATCACATTCAAGCATTTAAGCATTTTGTTATACAATTCAATATTGATCTGCAAGATTCATAATATTTCTTCCTTCAGACTCAACATCATATTTACTCTAAAAATGTCTCACGCAATATATGTCCTTGATAAGGTTCTCAGTATGTTTTGATAATATAGAAGTACAAAACAGCATACTTGTTATGGGAAGCAGACCCGTTACTAGAAGCCAACTTGCCATGAGAACTAAAACTTGTTATGGAAATGTGTGAGTGTGAGATAAACAGAATTTACAGTGAGTTTCTACAGAAAAACAGAAAAACATCTTTGTTACAATACTATTAAATCTTAAAGGGTAACTCTACACTTCCCACGTTTCCTTACACGCAAATTGCCGATACGACGGCGCTTTGCGGGGGATTTTAACCCTTTTCGGCTGCTAGCGGGGGTTAAAACCGCACCGCTAGCGGCCAAATCCCGCGGCTAAAACGACGGTAAAGCAGCGCTAAATATAGCGCTGCTTTACCGTCGCCGCGGCTCCCGCCCCCAGTGTGAAAGGGGCCTTACTCCAGTCAAGAGTTCTGCTTTAAATATAGTTATATAAATATAGGAGCTATGATAGCGATATAGAAATAACTCAATGGCGATCCCATCATAGGTAGAAAACGATTCAGTCTCAGGGAGGGTAGAAAGACACGGCCACTCAATGAGATCGGAGGAGAATCGGTTTAACCGTAAGCTGCGCAGGTTTTTTTTTGACTGTCAGGGCAATAAGGATGTGGAACACTCTTCCATAATTGGTGGTGTTAGCAGGAAGTATTGATTGTTTTAAAAGACTCTTGGACATGCATCTTAGTGAACATGATATACGGGGAAATGGGAAATGATTATCGACAGGAACACACATACACCAATTACACAGGTGTCTTTATTCAACCTAACCAACTATGTAACTATATTGGGGAGCATGGATAGGATGTGATCCCATATACTGTATATGCACCATCAAGGAACACCACTAAATTGCTGATACTCTGCCTTCAGAACTCTTTAATACACACATACCACAGCCCAAAGTTAACTCATTGAAGGTCTTTTGGCACATATGAACCTTTGGCATTGACAGGAAAGATATGCAATATGAATAATGCAACCTAACACAAACTGATTGTGGCAGTGGCAAGCCTCCATCCCTAATATGTGTTAAACAGCCGAAAAGGAGAAAGAAATGGGACTTTGAGTGAGGCAGGTCACTGAATGGATACCTTATTCAAATCATTTATAAAATAATTTATTAATTACAGATCACATTATAGAGACTGTCATTTTTAAGTATGGGACACAATGTACTATGATACACTTGTAAAGAATATATAATTGTTATACAGAGTAAGGTAAAACATAATCAGCATTACAGTTACATAAAAAAAAAATCATCCATTCATGAAAATTCCAAAAATATAATCGATTGCTCATGGTGAGCCAAACTTGTCTAGGCATCAGTTCGATGTAACTCGACGCACGTATTATGGCTCATGCCAATCATCAGGAGTAAAATGCTTTGAAATTAAATTAATAAGATCTATAAATATAGGATATCCTTTCCTTGTCAAAATATTTTATTGTAGAGTTAAAAAAAGACAATACATTGTACAAATAACAGATTATAGAAATAATATATTCATGTAAAAGAAGCTCACTTACACTAATATACAAAGAGAAGAAAAATAAATAAAATAAATAAAAAATAAAATCTAGTAGTATATTCTAAAGGAAAATAAATAATGTCAAGTACAAAATAACGATGTGGTAAATGGTAAGTGTATAGAATTCAAGGTATTATATATTAAAGTGGTTGTAAACCCTTACAAACCACTTGGACCTACAGGTAAGCCTAGATTAAGGCTTACCTATAGGTCAAAGAAAAATCTCCTAAACCTACACAGTTTAGGAGATATTTGGCAAAAGACAGGCACCGCTGTCTACGGCGCATGCGCTGTAGACAGCGGCACGCAGGCGCACTGAGAAAGCCGCTCTCAACAGCGATATGCCGCGAGTGGCGGCTCCCGTGCGCATGCACGAGGGTGACATCATCGCGGCGCCGTCGAATGACAGCGCCAGAGCCCGAAGACCCACCAAGAAGATGGAGGCTCCGTATACAAGGGGACAGCGGTGACTTTGCTGGCTCCTGTGTCAGGTAAGTGACACATAATGGACTACTATGCGATGCATAGTAGTCCATTATCTTTACCTTTGCAGGGAAACAAAGAGGAAGTAAACCCATTAGGGTTTACTTCCTCTGTAATATAGGAGTAATAATAATTTTTATAAAACTTGACTATATAAAAAACTATTAAGTGAGTAAAATTAAAACTTAAAAAATAATGGAAATCATAAAGAAAGTACATAAGAGAAGGAAGGAGAAAGAAAAAGTAGAGAAAGAAGAGTGGAGAAGTGGAAGAGTCCGCGAGGAGGATATCCTTTAAACAGAGAACAATCTCTCAAAATAAAGGTGTGTAACTTACAATACGGCCCGATGGTGGAGCCCAACCTTAAATCCAAGGGAAGACGGGACAAGGATGATGAAACCATGTGAAATAAAAGTATTGATTGAATGAGATAAGCCTATACCTGTGAGTTGGGTGAGGTGATGAATGGTGGTGATTACTATGATGGTATAAAGTGTATTAGCTGAAAAACTACAGCCAGAAAAAGTGTGTGTGTACTTGTACCAACAAAGGATAAAGGCAAAAACAGACCCATCAATTTTTTTTGGGTCTGTTTTTGGTTTCATCCTTTGTTGGTATACACACACTTTTTCTGGCTGTAGTTTTTCAGCTAATACACTTTATACCATCATAGTAATCACCACCATTCATCACCTCACTCACTATAGGTATAGGCTTATCTCATTCAATCAATACTTTTATTTAATTTTCATACTCTTGCAGAGCAGTGTGGACTGTTTAACATACACTAGATTCACATGGTCGTGACATGGTCGCCTGGTCTTCACCCGTTTGCAGTCTCTGGTTTGGATGGGACTCCCCACCTCAGCCCCGAGGGAGATGACCATCCTTGTCCCCTGTCTTCCCTTGGATTTAAGGTTGGGTGCCACCATTGGGCCGTATTGTAAGTTACACACCTTTATTTTGAGAGATTGTTCTCCGTTTAAAGGATATCCTATATTTATAGATCTTATTGATTTAATTTCAGAGCATTTTACTCCTGATGATTGGCATGAGCCATGAAATGTGCGTCGAGTTACATCAAACTGATGCCTAGACAAGTTTGGCTCACCATGAGCAATCAATTATATTTTTTGAATTTTCATGAATGGATGAGTGTTTTTATGCAACTGTAATGCTGATTATGTTTTACCTTACTCTGTATAACAATTATATATTCTTACAAGTGTATCATAGTACATTGTGTCCCATATTTAAAGTGGTGTCTGGCACACAATAGAGTATGGGATTTCAGATCAGCTGTGCCCAGTCTTGCCACAAAGAGTTAATCCAGCTCTGAGCAATCCTCATATCTTTTTTCAATGAAATAAAATGGACAAACTGTGAAAACTTTGTTCGTTCTTCCCCTTTGCTGTGATTGACAGGTGATTTACATATCTCGTGCACTAGCCTAAGACATACATTATTTTTTAATTCCCACCCCCACTCCTTTCTTCAGCAGCTCTGCAAGGATTGGCTGCTCCACACATCAGCATGATTTGGCATGCTTGAAGTCATGTAGGGACTTTTCTGGGTTTTGACTGGATGTTAGTGATCATAGCAGAAGTTCAGTGTAAGAAATACACAGGAGAAAATGCATGTTGATAAGGGGAGTGTAGAGGTGGGCGGGGAGTCTACTCACATCACAACTCCACCCACTGAGCCCTGGAAAACAGACCCACCCACAAAATCTGCAGTTTTTTGGGTCTCATTGCAGACAGAGGGGAGACATTTGACAGATAAGTATACACGCAGGAGGCATGTATATCCTTCTAGACTCTCTCTATAACGTGATTTGTTATTAATCAATTATTTTATAAATGATTTGAATAAGGTATCCATTCAGTGACCTGCCTCACTCAAAGTCCCATTTCTTTCTCCTTTTCTGCTGTTTAACAGGAAAGATATGCAGTTTACTCTTCTGGAACAACTCTTCATATGAGACATATGTAACCACTTTGCTTGGTGACGTTTTTATTCATTCTGTTTTATTCTTTTCTAAACTAGTCTATTCTATTCTTTTATTTTATTTTCTGCTCTTTTCTATTCTATTCTAATTTCTTCTATTCAAATGTATTCTATTCAAAATTCAAATTTTGGAAGACAGTTATATTCTATTTTATTCTATTCTAATGTTTTTTTCCTATTCTAGTCTTTTCTGTTCTATTCTTTTCTATTCTATCCCTTTATTTTCTACTCTGTTTTATTCTATTCTTGTTTTGACTAGATTCAAATTTCAGATGAAATGTAAATTATTTTGGATTCGTTTAAATCCATTACTATTGTAATTTGGAAATTCTGATACATCTGAATCTCCGAATAAGAAAAATGTGTCTGCATTTCGATTCAGAACAAAACAAACCGCACATGTCTACTTTAAACAGTTATGAGCTATAGTAAGACTCATAAGTTCATTCTCAGTATCATTCTAATAGAACCAGACCCAGGGCACTAAAGAGCGATGATCAAGTACAAATACCACATACACACGAGCGGAATTTCCGTCGGAAAAATCTTGGATGTTTTTTCCGATGGAATTCCGCTCAAGCTTGGCTTGCATACACACGGTCACACAAAAGTTTGCTGAACTTTCGACCGCCAAGAACGTGGTGACGTACAACACTACGACGAGCCGAGAAAATTAAGTTCAATGCTTCTGAGCATGCGTCAAATTGTTTCCGAGCATGCGTAGGAATTTTGCGCGTCAGAATTGGTACAGACGATGGGAATTTCCGATCAGAACTTTTTCCGACCGAAAAATTGAGAACACGCTCTCAATCTTTTGCTGGCTGGAATTCCACCAGAAAAAGTCTGATGGAGCATACACAAGGTCGCATTTTCGGACCAAAAGCTCTCATCAGACTTTTGCTGGCGGAATTTCCACTCGTGTGTACACGGCATAAGTATTTCTACTTACAAATACAAAAAAATATTGAAAAAGTCACTGATAATGCAGTCTCCAAAACAAACAGATACAATTGTAATAAAGTCTGCTAAAATCTTTGCAATACATGTACTGGGCTCTTGGGGTTTCACTTAAACTTCAAAATGAAAAGATCAGCTGAAGAAATAGCTTCTTCTTAATCATCAAACTTGCTGTCAAATAATGAAAAATAAATGGAGCCATCACAACTAGGGATGAGCCGAACACCCCCGGGTTCGGTTCGCACCAGAACCTTCGAACCGACCGAAAGTTCGCGCGAATTTTCGAACCCTATACGTTATAATGGACGCGAACGTTCGAAATCAAAAGTGCTAATTACAACGGCCAATATGCATGTTAATGTCATAAAACAGGTTTGGGGACCCGGGTCCTGCCCCAGGGGACATATATCAATGCAAAAAGAACTTTTAAAAACTAACGTTTTTTCGGGAGCAGTCATTTTAATGATGCATAAAGTGAAAAAAAAAAAGTGAAATTTTCCTTTAAATATGGTACCTGGGGGGTGTCTAAAGTATGCCTGTGAAGTGGCATGTGTTTCCCGTGTTTAGAACTGTCCTTGCACAAAATGACATTTGTAAAGGAAAAAAAGAAGCCATTTAAAACCACTTGCGGCTTTAGGTTTGTTCTTAAGTAGAATCTGAACAGGTACATTATGAAGTGTAGCTCCATCCCAAAAAAAATCTATTTTTAAGCTTTTTGGAGAACATAGGGAGGGGTTATCACCCCTGTAACATTTGCTGTCTTTGCACATCTGTTCAGAACATGTCACCTCACTTTCCGTCCCAATGACAAATGTTTTTGGAAAAAGTATCAGTAGAGAGGAGATACCTTTTTCCCAAATTAAATCTAACAGGATAGAATTTCCCTTCCTAGGGGTAGATTTCCTCTCACTTCCTGTTTTCTCTTTCCATTTGCAAGTAGGAGTCGTTTGTAAGTTGGATGTTTGAAAGTAGGGGCCAGAAATTTGCCCTATTAGATGTTGGTGTAGCCACAAGACTGGTGGGCACAGGAATGGGCCCTGCTGTGAGTTAATAGATCAAGATTTGTAATTGCATGCACCTGTTGAACAGGGCAGAAAAATTGGGGGTGGTGGTGGTGGTGGTGGTGGTGGTGGACGGTGTTGCCACAAGACTGTAAGCTCTCACAGTTACTCTTGGTGGGCGCAGGAATGGGCCCTGCTGTGAGTTATTAGATCAAGATTTATAATTGCAAGCACCTGATGAACAGGGCAGAAAAATTGGGCCTTTGGCGGTGGTGGTGGACGGTGTTGCCACAAGACTGTAGGCCCTCATAGTTACTCTTGGTGGGCGCAGGAATGGGCCCTGCTGTGAGTTATTAGATCAAGATTTGTAATTGCAAGCACCTGATGAACAGGGCAGAAAAATTGGGCCTTTGGCGGTGGTGGTGGACGGTGTTGCCACAAGACTGTAGGCCCTCATAGTTACTCTTGGTGGGCGCAGGAATGGGCCCTGCTGTGAGTTATTAGATCAAGATTTGTAATTGCAAGCACCTGATGAACAGGGCAGAAAAATTGGGCCTTTGGCGGTGGTGGTGGACGGTGTTGCCACAAGACTGTAGGCCCTCATAGTTACTCTTGGTGGGCGCAGGAATGGGCCCTGCTGTGAACTATTAGATCAAGATTTGTAATTACCCGCCCCTGTTAAACAGGGGCTGAAAAATTGTGCCTTAGGCACTGGTGCTGGTGCCACAACACTGCAACCCCTCACAGATACTGTACTTGGAGCACAGCAGTCACACGTGTTGCGAAGCATTTTTTTAAAAATTGTAAGTACCCGCCCCTGTTAAACAGGGGCTGAAAAATTGTGCCTTAGGCACTGGTGCTGGTGCCACAACACTGCAACCCCTCACAGATACTGTACTTGGAGCACAGCAGTCACACGTGTTGCGAAGCATTTTTTTTAAAAATTGTAAGTACCCGCCCCTGTTAAACAGGGGCTGAAAAATTGTGCCTTAGGCACTGGTGCTGGTGCCACAACACTGCAACCCCTCACAGATACTGTACTTGGAGCACAGCAGTCACACGTGTTGCGAAGCATTTTTTTTAAAAATTGTAAGTACCCGCCCCTGTTAAACAGGGGCTGAAAAATTGTGCCTTAGGCACTGGTGCTGGTGCCACAACACTGCAACCCTCACAGATACTGTACTTGGAGCACAGTGTTGCGAAGCATTTTTTTATAAAAATTGTATGTACACGCCCCTGTTAAACAGGGGCTGAAAAATTGTGCCTTAGGCACTGGTGCTGGTGCCACAACACTGCAACCCCTCACAGATACTGTACTTGGAGCACAGTGTTGCGAAGCATTTTTTTATAAAAATTGTATGTACACGCCCTGTTAAACAGGGGCTGAAAAATTGTGCCTTAGGCACTGGTGCTGGTGCCACAACACTGCAACCCCTCACAGATACTGTACTTGGAGCACAGCAGTCACACGTGTTGCGAAGCATTTTTTTAAAAAATTGTAAGTACACGCCCCTGTTAAACAGGGGCTGAAAAATTGTGCCTTAGGCACTGGTGCTGGTGCCACAACACTGCAACCCCTCACAGATACTGTACTTGGAGCACAGTGTTGCGAAGCATTTTTTATAAAAATTGTATGTACACGCCCCTGTTAAACAGGGGCTGAAAAATTGTGCCTTAGGCACTGGTGTGGTGGCATGGATCATTGAGGAGGAGGAAGAGGATAGTCAGTGAACATAAGAGGACAGTCACTCAGCATCAGCATAGGCAGTCTTGAAGGGATGTGACATTAAAAATTATTCGGTTATATCCGCCTCAGGTGCCTGGTAGCTGGTGGTGATCCAAGACTGATTCATTTTGATGAAGGTCAGTCGATCAACCGAGGCGGTGGACAGGCGCACCCTATGATCAGTCACAAATCCTCCAGCAGCACTGAATGTGCGTTCGGACAGAACGCTGGAGGCAGGACAGGCCAGTAGCTCAATTGCATACTGTGCAAGCTCTGGCCAGTGATCCATCCTCAGGACCCAGTAAGCCAGAGGATTTTCGGTGGGAAAGGTGTCCAAGTCTGACCTTGCCCCAAGGTATTCCTGCACCATGTATATCAGACGCTGGCGATGGTTGCTGGAACCGATCATACCTTGGGGCTGCGGACTAAAAAATTGTCTGAACGCATCGGTCAGACGTCCACCTTCCCCACCGCTCCTTCTGCCACTGACCGAAGCCTCAGCAACTCGTCGCCCAGGACCAGGAGTTTGTAGCCTCCCAGTTTCTGGGAACGCGTTGCACAGACCTTTCTGCAAGGCCTCCCTGAGATGTCTCATCCTCTGCTCCCTCTGCGACGGCAAGATAAGGTCCGCAACCTTACCCTTGTACCGCGGATCAAGGAGAGTGGCCAGCCAGTAATGGTCCCTCTCCTTGATCCGAAGAACACGAGGATCCTTCCGCAGGCTTTGCAGGATCAGGGAGGCCATGCAGCGTAGGTTAGCTGAGGCATTCGGTCCGGAGTCTTCTGGGTCACTGAGGATGACATGATCGCCAGCCACCTCCTCCCAGCCACGTACAAGTCCACTGGCTTGTTGGGACTGTACATCATCCCTAAAAGACTGCTGCTGCTGATGCTGAGTGCCAGGCTCCACCTCCATGCTCACACAATCCTCCTCCTCCTCCTCCTCCTCCTCCTCCTCATCCTCTTCCTGTGTGATGGGTGGGACAGAAGGAACACTGTCCGGATAAAGGGGGCCTTGAGAGGCAAGGAAGTCCTCCTCTTCCTGCCTCTGTTCTGCCTCAAGTGCCCTGTCCATTATCCCACGCAGCGTATGCTCCAACAGGTGGACAAGAGGGACAGTGTCACTGATGCATGCACTGTCACTGCTCACCATCCTCGTGGCCTCCTCAAATGGTGAGAGGACAGTGCATGCATCCCTGATCATGCTCCACTGACGTGGGGAAAAAAAACCAAGCTCCCCTGACCCTGTCCTGGTGCCGTAGTCGCAAAGGTACTCATTGATGGCCCTCTGCTGCGTGTGCAGTCGCTGCAGCATGGCCAACGTTGAGTTCCACCTGGTGGGCATGTCACATATTAGGCGGTTCTTGGGCAGGTTCAGCTCCTTTTGCAGCTCAGTCAGCCGAGCACTGGCATTATAAGATCGGCGGAAATGCACACAGACTTTCCTGGCCTGCCTCAGGACATCCTGTAAGCCTGGGAACCTGCCCAAGAACCGCTGCACCACCAGGTTGAGGACGTGAGCCATGCAGGGCACATGGGTGAGCTGCCCCTGTCGCAGGGCGGAGAGGAGGTTGGTGCCATTGTCAGAAACGACCATTCCTGGCTTAAGCTAACGTGGCGTCAACCACCTCTCGGCCTGCCCCTGCAGAGCTGCCAGAACCTCTGGCCCAGTGTGGCTCCTGTCCCCCAAACACACCAGCGCAAGCACGGCATGGCATCTTTTTGCCTGCGTACTTGCGTAGCCCCTTGTACGCCTACGGAGCACCGCTGGTTCCAAGGACAGAGCACTGGAGGAAGAAGAAGAGGAGGGGGTGGAGGAGAGAGGTGTGTCACAACCAGTAGCAGTAGTAGCGTTTTGGAGGCGTGGTGGCGGAACAACCTCCAACACTACTGCACCTTGTCCTGCATCCCTCCCAGCTGCCAATAGAGTGACCCAATGGGCCGTGAAAGAAAGGTACCGTCCCTGTCCATGCCTGCTGGACCATGAGTCAGCGGTAATATGCACCTTACCGCTGACCGCCCTGTCCAGCGAGGCATGGACATTGCCCTCCACATGCCGGTAGAGAGACGGAATCGCCTTCCGGGAGAAAAAGTGGCGTTTGGGAACCTGCCACTGAGGAACCGCACATTGAACAAACTCACGGAAGGGGGCCGAGTCTACCAACTGAAAAGGCAGCAGTTGAAGTGCTAGCAATTTAGCCAGGCTAGCATTCAACCGCTGGGCATGTGGATGGCTGGGAGTGTACTTCTTTCTACGGTCCAGCAGCTGGGGCAGGGAAATTTGCCTGCTGCAATCGGACGTCGGTGTACTGCAAGTACTTGGTTGTGACACACCTAATTCTACACCTTCAGTCCTCTCAGAGCAGCTTTCAGAGAGGACTGAAGGTGTAGTGGGGATGGAGATCCCAGCTGAGGAGGAGCAAGGAGAGGTCCGCTTAGTTCTTTGGTGTGGGTCTTTTATGTGTGCCTGCCAATGAGCTGCATGGCAGGTCGCCATATGTCTGGTCATGCTTGTGGTGCCCAAGCGGCTGATGTTTTGGCCACGCGAGATACGCTTGAGACAAATATTGCAAATAGCAGTGGTGCGATCTGCTGCACTCGTCTCAAAAAAGGCCCACACCAAAGAACTTTTCTGATAACGTGCAGAGGCAGCGCCCTGCACAGGCGGAGCTCTGCGGTGTTGTACAGTTGCTGTGCTGGCCTCTACCTGGCCTCCAGGGGGCATCCTGCCTCGTTGGACATGTGACGCTGCATCCTCCTCCTCCTCGTCCTCCTCCTCATCCTCTCTCCCTTCAGGCACCCACGTGGAGTCAGTGACCTCATCATCCCCTCCCTCTTCACCACTAGAGCAAACCTGGCAGTAAGCTGCAGCTGGTGGAACAGTACTGCCAGATTCCTCAAGCTGGGTATCATCATCCGAGCCTTCGAATCGTTGGGCATCCTCCTGGAGCATGTACCCAACACTGTGCTCAAAGAGTTCGGGGGACTCCTCAGGAGGACATGGTGGGTCTAGGGAAGGGGTGGCTGATGATGCTCTGTCAGTACCCTGAGCCTGGGTGAGAGAGGATGAGGAGGATGAGGAGGGCTTGGTCATCCATTCTACCAAGCCTTCAGCATGATGCGGCTCCACATGTCCAGCTGCCGAAAACAAAGACGCGCGTGTCCCATGGCCACGTGCTGATGACGATGCACGACCACGTCCACGTCCACGGCCACGTCCACTAGAAACAGAGCCTGCCTGCCCTGTGTTTTTGGCTCTGCACGCTCTGCCTCCCCTTGGCGGTCTTCCAGCCATTGTAGTCGGTAGTCCTGTGGGTGCTGCTGAGAAGAATATATAGGAGCTCTGTGTGATGCCACTAACACACTAGAAGTCCTATGGGTGCTTCTGCAAAGAAAATAGAGGAGCTCTGTGTGATGCCACTAACACACTAGAAGTCCTGTGGGTGCTGCTGAGAAGAAAATATAGGAGCTCTGTGTGATGCCACTAACACACTAGAAGTCCTATGGGTGCTTCTGCAAAGAAAATAGAAGAGCTCTGTGTGATGCCACTAACACACTAGAAGTCCTGTGGGTGCTTCTGCAAAGAAAATAGAGGAGCTCTGTGTGATGCCACTAACACACTAGAAGTCCTGTAGGTGCTGCTGAGAAGAAAATATAGGAGCTCTGTGTGATGCCACTAACACACTAGAAGTCCTATGGGTGCTTCTGCAAAGAAAATAGAGGAGCTCTGTGTGATGCCACTAACACACTAGAAGTCCTGTGGGTGCTGCTGAGAAGAAAATATAGGAGCTCTGTGTGATGCCACTAACACACTAGAAGTCCTATGGGTGCTTCTGCAAAGAAAATAGAGGAGCTCTGTGTGATGCCACTAACACACTAGAAGTCCTGTGGGTGCTGCTGAGAAGAAAATATAGGAGCTCTGTGTGATGCCACTAACACACTAGAAGTCCTATGGGTGCTTCTGCAATGAAAATAGAGGAGCTCTGTGTGATGCCACTAACACACTAGAAGTAAGGATGGGCCCGGTGCTCGATGCGAACCCACGTTCGCATCGAGCACCGGGCGTTCGCTCGCTCGGCGAGCCCAGAACTATTTTGGCCGCTCGCATCACGTTCGTGTGATGCGAGCGGCCCCGCAATGCATTGCGGCCGGCGCGGCCGACGCAGTGCATTGCTGGCTGATGATTGGCCAAGCATGCACTGTGACCCCGCATGCTTGGCCAATCACAGCCCCGGAAACTCGAAGAGCCATAATTGGCTACAGGCAGGACGCCTGTAGCCAATTACAGCTCAGGGGCTGTAGTACACGCCCCCCCCTATAAAACGCCGCCACGCCGTCTGCGCCGGTCACATGCTGTTCCGGCGCAGATTGAGCAGGCTGTTTCTGTGACACTCTGCTGCATTTAGATAGATAGAGAGATTCATTTGCAGAGATTGAGTTAGATAGATTCAGTTACAAAGATTGATTGACAAAGAGGGGCTTGTAGTGTGCTCGTGGCAGGCAGGCAGAGCTCCTATATTTTGTTACCAGAAGCACCTATAGGACTTGTAGTGTGTTCGTGGCAGGCAGGCAGAGCTCCTATATTTTGTTACCAGAAGCACCTATAGAACTTGTAGTGTGTTCGTGGCAGGCAGGCAGAGCTCCTATATTTTGTTACCAGAAGCACCTATAGGACTTGTAGTGTGTTCGTGGCAGGCAGGCAGAGCTCCTATATTTTGTTACCAGAAGCACCTATAGGACTTGTAGTGTGTTAGTGGCAGGCAGGCAGAGCTCCTATATTTTGTTACCAGAAGCACCTATAGGACTTGTAGTGTGTTCGTGGCAGGCAGGCAGAGCTCCTATATTTTGTTACCAGAAGCACCTATAGGACTTGTAGTGTGTTAGTGGCAGGCAGGCAGAGCTCCTATATTTTGTTACCAGAAGCACCTATAGGACTTGTAGTGTGTTCGTGGCAGGCAGGCAGAGCTCCTATATTTTGTTCCCAGAGGCACCTATAGGACTTGAAGTGTGTTAGTCCCATTACACACACAGAGCTATATTTTCTTCCCAGAAGCACCTATAGGACTTGAAGTGTGTTAGTCCCATTACACACACAGAGCTATATTTTGTTCCCAGAAGCACCTATAGGACTTGAAGTGTGTTAGTCCCATTACACACACAGAGCTATATTTTGTTCCCAGAAGCACCTATAGGACTTGAAGTGTGTTAGTCCCATCACACACACAGAGCTATATTTTGTTCCCAGAAGCACCTATAGGACTTGAAGTGTGTTAGTCCCATTACACACACAGAGCTATATTTTCTTCCCAGAAGCACCTATAGGACTTGAAGTGTGTTAGTCCCATCACACACACAGAGCTATATTTTGTTCCCAGAAGCACCTATAGGACTTGAAGTGTGTTAGTCCCATTACACACACAGAGCTATATTTTGTTCCCAGAAGCACCTATAGGACTTGAAGTGTGTTAGTCCCATCACACACACAGAGCTATATTTTGTTCCCAGAAGCACCTATAGGACTTGAAGTGTGTTAGTCCCATCACACACACAGAGCTATATTTTCTTCCCAGAAGCACCTATAGGACTTGAAGTGTGTTAGTCCCATCACACACACAGAGCTATATTTTGTTCCCAGAAGCACCTATAGGACTTGAAGTGTGTTAGTCCCATTACACACACAGAGCTATATTTTGTTCCCAGAAGCACCTATAGGACTTGAAGTGTGTTAGTCCCATCACACACACAGAGCTATATTTTGTTCCCAGAAGCACCTATAGGACTTGAAGTGTGTTAGTCCCATTACACACACAGAGCTATATTTTGTTCCCAGAAGCACCTATAGGACTTGAAGTGTGTTAGTCCCATCACACACACAGAGCTATATTTTTTCCCAGAAGCACCTATAGGACTTGAAGTGTGTTAGTCCCATTACACACACAGAGCTATATTTTGTTCCCAGAAGCACCTATAGGACTTGAAGTGTGTTAGTCCCATCACACACACAGAGCTATATTTTGTTCCCAGAAGCACCTATAGGACTTGAAGTGTGTTAGTCCCATTACACACACAGAGCTATATTTTCTTCCCAGAAGCACCTATAGGACTTGAAGTGTGTTAGTCCCATCACACACACAGAGCTATATTTTGTTCCCAGAAGCACCTATAGGACTTGAAGTGTGTTAGTCCCATTACACACACAGAGCTATATTTTCTTCCCAGAAGCACCTATAGGACTTGAAGTGTGTTAGTCCCATCACACACACAGAGCTATATTTTCTTCCCAGAAGCACCTATAGGACTTGAAGTGTGTTAGTCCCATTACACACACAGAGCTATATTTTTGTTCCCAGAAGCACCTATAGGACTTGAAGTGTGTTAGTCCCATCACACACACAGAGCTATATTTTTTCCCAGAAGCACCTATAGGACTTGAAGTGTGTTTAGTCCCATCACACACAGAGCTATATTTTCTTCCCAGAAGCACCTATAGGACTTGAAGTGTGTTAGTCCCATCACACACACAGAGCTATATTTTGTTCCCAGAAGCACCTATAGGACTTGAAGTGTGTTAGTCCCATCACACACACAGAGCTATATTTTTGTTCCCAGAAGCACCTATAGGACTTGAAGTGTGTTAGTCCCATTACACACACAGAGCTATATTTTCTTCCCAGAAGCACCTATAGGACTTGAAGTGTGTTAGTCCCATCACACACACACAGAGCTATATTTTGTTCCCAGAAGCACCTATAGGACTTGAAGTGTGTTAGTCCCATCACACACACAGAGCTATATTTTGTTCCCAGAAGCACCTATAGGACTTGAAGTGTGTTAGTCCCATCACACACACAGAGCTATATTTTCTTCCCAGAAGCACCTATAGGACTTGAAGTGTGTTAGTCCCATCACACACACAGAGCTATATTTTCTTCCCAGAAGCACCTATAGGACTTGAAGTGTGTTAGTCCCATTACACACACAGAGCTATATTTTCTTCCCAGAAGCACCTATAGGACTTGAAGTGTGTTAGTCCCATCACACACACAGAGCTATATTTTCTTCCCAGAAGCACCTATAGGACTTGAAGTGTGTTAGTCCCATCACACACAGAGCTATATTTTGTTCCCAGAAGCACCTATAGGACTTGAAGTGTGTTAGTCCCATTACACACACAGAGCTATATTTTCTTCCCAGAAGCACCTATAGGACTTGAAGTGTGTTAGTCCCATCACACACACAGAGCTATATTTTCTTCCCAGAAGCACCTATAGGACTTGAAGTGTGTTAGTCCCATTACACACACAGAGCTATATTTTTCTTCCCAGAAGCACCTATAGGACTTGAAGTGTGTTAGTCCCATTACACACACAGAGCTATATTTTCTTCCCAGAAGCACCTATAGGACTTGAAGTGTGTTAGTCCCATCACACACACAGAGCTATATTTTCTTTCCCAGAAGCACCTATAGGACTTGAAGTGTGTTAGTCCCATTACACACACAGAGCTATATTTTTCTTCCCAGAAGCACCTATAGGACTTGAAGTGTGTTAGTCCCATCACACACACAGAGCTATATTTTCTTCCCAGAAGCACCTATAGGACTTGAAGTGTGTTAGTCCCATCACACACACAGAGCTATATTTTCTTCCCAGAAGCACCTATAGGACTTGAAGTGTGTTAGTCCCATCACACACACAGAGCTATATTTTCTTCCCAGAAGCACCTATAGGACTTGAAGTGTGTTAGTCCCATCACACACACAGAGCTATATTTTCTTCCCAGAAGCACCTATAGGACTTGAAGTGTGTTAGTCCCATCACACAGAGAGCTATATTTTGTTCCCAGAAGCACCTATAGGACTTGAAGTGTGTTAGTCCCATCACACACAGAGCTATATTTTCTTCCCAGAAGCACCTATAGGACTTGAAGTGTGTTAGTCCCATCACACACACAGAGCTATATTTTCTTCCCAGAAGCACCTATAGGACTTGAAGTGTGTTAGTCCCATCACACAGAGCTCCTCTATTTTCTTTGCAGAAGCACCCATAGGACTTCTAGTGTGTTAGTGGCATCACACAGAGCTCCTATATTTCTTCTCAGCAGCACCCACAGGACTTCTAGTGTGTTAGTGGCATCACACAGAGCTCCTCTATTTTCTTTGCAGAAGCACCCATAGGACTTCTAGTGTGTTAGTGGCATCACACAGAGCTCCTATATTTTTCTTCTCAGAAGCACCCACAGGACTTCTAGTGTGTTAGTGGCATCACACAGAGCTCCTCTATTTTCTTTGCAGAAGCACCCACAGGACTTCTAGTGTGTTAGTGGCATCATCACACAGAGCTCCTCTATTTTCTTTGCAGAAGCACCCACAGGACTTCTAGTGTGTTAGTGGCATCACACAGAGCTCCTCTATTTTTCTTTGCAGAAGCACCCATAGGACTTCTAGTGTGTTAGTGGCATCACACAGAGCTCCTATATTTCTTCTCAGCAGCACCCACAGGACTTCTAGTGTGTTAGTGGCATCACACAGAGCTCCTCTATTTTCTTTGCAGAAGCACCCACAGGACTTCTAGTGTGTTAGTGGCATCACACAGAGCTCCTCTATTTTCTTTGCAGAAGCACCCATAGGACTTCTAGTGTGTTTAGTGGCATCACACAGAGCTCCTATATTTTCTTCTCAGCAGCACCCACAGGACTTCTAGTGTGTTAGTGGCATCACACAGAGCTCCTCTATTTTCTTTGCAGAAGCACCCAAAGGACTTCTAGTGTGTTAGTGGCATCACACAGAGCTCCTATATTTTCTTCTCAGCAGCACCCACAGGACTTCTAGTGTGTTAGTGGCATCACACAGAGCTCCTCTATTTTCTTTGCAGAAGCACCCACAGGACTTCTAGTGTGTTAGTGGCATCACACAGAGCTCCTCTATTTTCTTTGCAGAAGCACCCACAGGACTTCTAGTGTGTTAGTGGCATCACACAGAGCTCCTATATTTTCTTTGCAGAAGCACCCACAGGACTTCTAGTGTGTTAGTGGCATCACACAGAGCTCCTCTATTTTCTTTGCAGAAGCACCCACAGGACTTCTAGTGTGTTAGTGGCATCACACAGAGCTCCTCTATTTTCTTTGCAGAAGCACCCATAGGACTTCTAGTGTGTTAGTGGCATCACACAGAGCTCCTATATTTTCTTCTCAGCAGCACCCACAGGACTACCGACTACAATGGCTGGAAGACCGCCAAGGGGAGGCAGAGCGTGCAGAGCCAAGAACACAGGGCAGGCAGGCTCTGTTTCTAGTGGACGTGGAGCCAAGAACACAGGCCGTGGACGTGGGACGTGGTCGTGCATCGTCATCAGCACGTGGCCATGGGACACGCGCGTCTTTGTTTTCGGCAGCTGGACATGTGGAGCCGCATCATGCTGAAGGCTTGGTAGAATGGATGACCAAGCCCTCCTCATCCTCCTCATCCTCTCTCACCCAGGCTCAGGGTACTGACAGAGCATCATCAGCCACCCCTTCCCTAGACCCACCATGTCCTCCTGAGGAGTCCCCCCGAACTCTTTGAGCACAGTGTTGGGTACATGCTCCAGGAGGATGCCCAACGATTCGAAGGCTCGGATGACGATACCCAGCTTGAGGAATCTGGCAGTACAGTTCACCAGCTGCAGCTTACTGCCAGGTTTGCTCTAGTGGTGAAGAGGGAGGGGATGATGAGGTCACTGACTCCACGTGGGTGCCTCAAGGGAGAGAGGATGAGGAGGAGGACGAGGAGGAGGAGGATGCGGCGTCACATGTCCAACGAGGCAGGATGCCCCCTGGAGGCCAGGTAGAGGCCAGCACAGCAACTGTACAACACCGCAGAGCTCCGCCTGTGCAGGGCGCTGCCTCTGCACGTTATCAGAAAAGTTCTTTGGTGTGGGCCTTTTTTGAGACGAGTGCAGCAGATCGCACCACTGCTATTTGCAATATTTGTCTCAAGCGTATCTCGCGTGGCCAAAACATCAGCCGCTTGGGCACGACAAGCATGACCAGACATATGGCGACCTGCCATGCAGCTCGTTGGCAGGCACACATAAAAGACCCACACCAAAGAACTAAGCGGACCTCTCCTTGCTCCTCCTCAGCTGGGATCTCCATCCCCACTACACCTTCAGTCCTCTCTGAAAGCTGCTCTGAGAGGACTGAAGGTGTAGAATTCGGTGTGTCACAACCAAGTACTTGCAGTACACCGACGTCCGAATGCAGCAGGCAAATTTCCCTGCCCCAGCTGCTGGACCGTAGAAAGAAGTACACTCCCAGCCATCCACATGCCCAGCGGTTGAATGCTAGCCTTGCTAAATTGCTAGCACTTCAACTGCTGCCTTTTCAGTTGGTAGACTCGGCCCCCTTCCGTGAGTTTGTTCAATGTGCGGTTCCTCAGTGGCAGGTTCCCAAACGCCACTTTTTCTCGCGGAAGGCGATTCCGTCTCTCTACCGGCATGTGGAGGGCAATGTCCATGCCTCGCTGGACAGGGCGGTCAGCGGTAAGGTGCATATTACCGCTGACTCATGGTCCAGCAGGCATGGACAGGGACGGTACCTTTCTTTCACGGCCCATTGGGTCACTCTATTGGCAGCTGGGAGGGATGCAGGACAAGGTGCAGTAGTGTTGGAGGTTGTTCCGCCACCACGCCTCCAAAACGCGACTACTGCTACTGGTTGTGACACACCTCTCTCCTCCACCCCCTCCTCTTCTTCTTCCTCCAGTGCTCTGTCCTTGGAACCAGCGGTGCTCCGAAGGCGTACAAGGGGCTACGCAAGTACGCAGGCAAAAAGATGCCATGCCGTGCTTGCGCTGGTGTGTTTGGGGGACAGGAGCCACACTGGGCCAGAGGTTCTGGCAGCTCTGCAGGGGCAGGCCGAGAGGTGGTTGACGCCACGTCAGCTTAAGCCAGGAATGGTCGTTTCTGACAATGGCACCAACCTCCTCTCCGCCCTGCGACAGGGGCAGCTCACCCATGTGCCCTGCATGGCTCACGTCCTCAACCTGGTGGTGCAGCGGTTCTTGGGCAGGTTCCCAGGCTTACAGGATGTCCTGAGGCAGGCCAGGAAAGTCTGTGTGCATTTCCGCCGATCTTATAATGCCAGTGCTCGGCTGACTGAGCTGCAAAAGGAGCTGAACCTGCCCAAGAACCGCCTAATATCTGACATGCCCACCAGGTGGAACTCAACGTTGGCCATGCTGCAGCGACTGCACACGCAGCAGAGGGCCATCAATGAGTACCTTTGCGACTACGGCACCAGGACAGGGTCAGGGGAGCTTGGTTTTTTTTCCCCACGTCAGTGGAGCATGATCAGGGATGCATGCACTGTCCTCTCACCATTTGAGGAGGCCACGAGGATGGTGAGCAGTGACAGTGCATGCATCAGTGACACTGTCCCTCTTGTCCACCTGTTGGAGCATACGCTGCGTGGGATAATGGACAGGGCACTTGAGGCAGAACAGAGGCAGGAAGAGGAGGACTTCCTTGCCTCTCAAGGCCCCCTTTATCCGGACAGTGTTCCTTCTGTCCCACCCATCACACAGGAAGAGGATGAGGAGGAGGAGGAGGAGGAGGAGGAGGAGGATTGTGTGAGCATGGAGGTGGAGCCTGGCACTCAGCATCAGCAGCAGCAGTCTTTTAGGGATGATGTACAGTCCCAACAAGCCAGTGGACTTGTACGTGGCTGGGAGGAGGTGGCTGGCGATCATGTCATCCTCAGTGACCCAGAAGACTCCGGACCGAATGCCTCAGCTAACCTACGCTGCATGGCCTCCCTGATCCTGCAAAGCCTGCGGAAGGATCCTCGTGTTCTTCGGATCAAGGAGAGGGACCATTACTGGCTGGCCACTCTCCTTGATCCGCGGTACAAGGGTAAGGTTGCGGACCTTATCTTGCCGTCGCAGAGGGAGCAGAGGATGAGACATCTCAGGGAGGCCTTGCAGAAAGGTCTGTGCAACGCGTTCCCAGAAACTGGGAGGCTACAAACTCCTGGTCCTGGGCGACGAGTTGCTGAGGCTTCGGTCAGTGGCAGAAGGAGCGGTGGGGAAGGTGGACGTCTGACCGATGCGTTCAGACAATTTTTTAGTCCGCAGCCCCAAGGTATGATCGGTTCCAGCAACCATCGCCAGCGTCTGATATACATGGTGCAGGAATACCTTGGGGCAAGGTCAGACTTGGACACCTTTCCCACCGAAAATCCTCTGGCTTACTGGGTCCTGAGGATGGATCACTGGCCAGAGCTTGCACAGTATGCAATTGAGCTACTGGCCTGTCCTGCCTCCAGCGTTCTTTCCGAACGCACATTCAGTGCTGCTGGAGGATTTGTGACTGATCATAGGGTGCGCCTGTCCACCGCCTCGGTTGATCGACTGACATTCATCAAAATGAATCAGTCTTGGATCACCACCAGCTACCAGGCACCTGAGGCGGATATAACCGAATAATTTTTAATGTCACATCCCTTCAAGACTGCCTATGCTGATGCTGAGTGACTGTCCTCTTATGTTCACTGACTATCCTCTTCCTCCTCCTCAATGATCCATGCCACCAGCACCAGTGCCTAAGGCACAATTTTTCAGCCCCTGTTTAACAGGGGCGTGTACTTACAATTTTTAAAAAAAAAATGCTTCGCATCACGTGTGACTGCTGTGCTCCAAGTACAGTCTCTGTGAGGGCCGTGTTGCAGTGTTGTGGCACCAGCACCAGTGCCTAAGGCACAATTTTTCAGCCCCTGTTTAACAGGGGCGTGTACTTACAATTTTTTAAAAAAAATGCTTCGCAACACGTGTGACTGCTGTGCTCCAAGTACAGTCTCTGTGAGGGCCGTGTTGCAGTGTTGTGGCACCAGCACCAGTGCCTAAGGCACAATTTTTCAGCCCCTGTTTAACAGGGGCGTGTACTTACAATTTTTTAAAAAAAAAATGCTTCGCAACACGTGTGACTGCTGTGCTCCAAGTACAGTCTCTGTGAGGGCCGTGTTGCAGTGTTGTGGCACCAGCACCAGTGCCTAAGGCACAATTTTTCAGCCCCTGTTTAACAGGGGCGTGTACTTACAATTTTTTAAAAAAATGCTTCGCAACACGTGTGACTGCTGTGCTCCAAGTACAGTCTCTGTGAGGGCCGTGTTGCAGTGTTGTGGCACCAGCACCAGTGCCTAAGGCACAATTTTTCAGCCCCTGTTTAACAGGGGCGTGTACTTACAATTTTTTAAAAAAAAATGCTTCGCAACACGTGTGACTGCTGTGCTCCAAGTACAGTATCTGTGAGGGCCGGTTGCAGTGTTGTGGCACCAGCACCAGTGCCTAAGGCACAATTTTTCAGCCCCTGTTTAACAGGGGCGTGTACTTACAATTTTTTAAAAAAATGCTTCGCAACACGTGTGACTGCTGTGCTCCAAGTACAGTCTCTGTGAGGGGTTGCAGTGTTGTGGCACCAGCACCAGTGCCTAAGGCACAATTTTTCAGCCCCTGTTTAACAGGGGCGGGTAATTACAAATCTTGATCTAATAGTTCACAGCAGGGCCCATTCCTGCGCCCACCAAGAGTAACTATGAGGGCCTGCAGTCTTGTGGCAACACCGTCCACCACCACCGCCAAAGGCCCAATTTTTCTGCCCTGTTCATCAGGTGCTTGCAATTACAAATCTTGATCTAATAACTCACAGCAGGGCCCATTCCTGCGCCCACCAAGAGTAACTATGAGGGCCTACAGTCTTGTGGCAACACCGTCCACCACCACCGCCAAAGGCCCAATTTTTCTGCCCTGTTCATCAGGTGCTTGCAATTACAAATCTTGATCTAATAACTCACAGCAGGGCCCATTCCTGCGCCCACCAAGAGTAACTGTGAGAGCTTACAGTCTTGTGGCAAAACCGTCCACCACCACCACCACCACCACCCAATTTTTCTGCCCTGTTCAACAGGTGCATGCAATTACAAATCTTGATCTATTAACTCACAGCAGGGCCCATTCCTGTGCCCACCAGTCTTGTGGCTACACCAACATCTAATAGGGCAAATTTCTGCAGAGTATATACGCCAGGCCCCTACTTTCAAACATCCAACTTACAAACGACTCCTACTTGCAAATGGAAAGAGAAAACAGGAAGTGAGAGGAAATCTACCCCTAGGAAGGGAAATTCTATCCTGTTAGATTTAATTTGGGAAAAAGGTATCTCCTCTCTACTGATACTTTATCACCAATCCTTGTTTCAATTAAAACCCCACTTTTCCAAAAACATTTGTCATTGGGACGGAAAGTGAGGTGACATGTTCTGAACAGATGTGCAAAGACAGCAAATGTTACAGGGGTGATAACCCCTCCCTATGTTCTCCAAAAAGCTTAAAAATAGATTTTTTTGGGATGGAGCTACACTTCATAATGTACCTGTTCAGATTCTACTTAAGATCAAACCTAAAGCCGCAAGTGGTTTTAAATGGCTTCTTTTTTTCCTTTACAAATGTCATTTTGTGCAAGGACAGTTCTAAACACGGGAAACACATGCCACTTCACAGGCATACTTTGGACACCCCCCAGGTACCATATTTAAAGGAAAATGTCACTTTTTTTTTTTCACTTTATGCATCATTAAAATGACTGCTCCCGAAAAAACGTTAGTTTTTAAAAGTTCTTTTTGCATTGATATATGTCCCCTGGGGCAGGACCCGGGTCCCCAAACCTGTTTTATGACATTAACATGCATATTGGCCGTTGTAATTAGCACTTTTGATTTCGAACGTTCGCGTCCATTATAACGTATAGGGTTCGAAAATTCGCGCGAACTTTCGGTCCGTTCTGAAGGTTCTGGTTCGAACCGAACCCGGGGGTGTTCGGCTCATCCCTACTCTGTGTGATGCCACTAACACACTAGAAGTCCTGTGGGTGCTGCTGAGAAGAAAATATAGGAGCTCTGTGTGATGCCACTAACACACTAGAAGTCCTATGGGTGCTTCTGCAAAGAAAATAGAGGAGCTCTGTGTGATGCCACTAACACACTAGAAGTCCTGTGGGTGCTTCTGCAAAGAAAATAGAGGAGCTCTGTGTGATGCCACTAACACACTAGAAGTCCTGTGGGTGCTTCTGCAAAGAAAATAGAGGAGTTCTGTGTGATGGGACTAACACACTTCAAGTCCTATGGGTGCTTCTGGGAAGAAAATATAGGTCTGTGTGATGGGACTAACACACTTCAAGTCCTATAGGTGCTTCTGGGAACAAAATATATGATCTCTGTGTGATGGGACTAACACACTTCAAGTCCTATAGGTGCTTCTGGGAAGGAAATATAGGTCTGTGTGATGGGACTAACACACTTCAAGTCCTATAGGTGCTTCTGGGAAGAAAATGTAGGTCTGTGTGATGGGACTAACACACTTCAAGTCCTATAGGTGCTTCTGGAACAAAAATATATGATCTCTGTGTGATGGGACTAACACACTTCAAGTCCTATAGGTGCTTCTGGGAACAAAATATATGATCTCTGTGTGATGGGACTAACACACTTCAAGTCCTATAGGTGCTTCTGGGAAGAAAATGTAGGTCTGTGTGATGGGACTAACACACTTCAAGTCCTATAGGTGCTTCTGGGAACAAAATATATGATCTCTGTGTGATGGGACTAACACACTTCAAGTCCTATAGGTGCTTCTGGGAAGGAAATATAGGTCTGTGTGATGGGACTAACACACTTCAAGTCCTATAGGTGCTTCTGGGAACAAAATATATGATCTCTGTGTGATGGGACTAACACACTTCAAGTCCTATAGGTGCTTCTGGGAAGGAAATATAGGTCTGTGTGATGGGACTAACACACTTCAAGTCCTATAGGTGCTTCTGGGAACAAAATATATGATCTCTGTGTGATGGGACTAACACACTTCAAGTCCTATAGGTGCTTCTGGGAAGAAGATGTAGGTCTGTGTGATGGGACTAACACACTTCAAGTCCTATAGGTGCTTCTGGGAACAAAATATATGATCTCTGTGTGATGGGACTAACACACTTCAAGTCCTATAGGTGCTTCTGGAAGGAAATATAGGTCTGTGTGATGGGACTAACACACTTCAAGTCCTATAGGTGCTTCTGGGAACAAAATATATGATCTCTGTGTGATGGGACTAACACACTTCAAGTCCTATAGGTGCTTCTGGGAAGAAAATGTAGGTCTGTGTGATGGGACTAACACACTTCAAGTCCTATAGGTGCTTCTGGGAACAAAATATATGATCTCTGTGTGATGGGACTAACACACTTCAAGTCCTATAGGTGCTTCTGGGAACAAAATATATGATCTCTGTGTGATGGGACTAACACACTTCAAGTCCTATAGGTGCTTCTGGGAAGGAAATATAGGTCTGTGTGATGGGACTAACACACTTCAAGTCCTATAGGTGCTTCTGGAACAAAATATATGATCTCTGTGTGATGGGACTAACACACTTCAAGTCCTATAGGTGCTTCTGGAAGAAAATGTAGGTCTGTGTGATGGGACTAACACACTTCAAGTCCTATAGGTGCTTCTGGGAACAAAATATATGATCTCTGTGTGATGGGGACTAACACACTTCAAGTCCTATAGGTACTTCTGGGAACAAAATATATGATCTCTGTGTGATGGGACTAACACACTTCAAGTCCTATAGGTGCTTCTGGGAAGAAAATGTAGGTCTGTGTGATGGGACTAACACACTTCAAGTCCTATAGGTGCTTCTGGGAACAAAATATATGATCTCTGTGTGATGGGACTAACACACTTCAAGTCCTATAGGTGCTTCTGGGAAGAAAATGTAGGTCTGTGTGATGGGACTAACACACTTCAAGTCCTATAGGTGCTTCTGGGAACAAAATATATGATCTCTGTGTGATGGGACTAACACACTTCAAGTCCTATAGGTGCTTCTGGGAAGGAAATATAGGTCTGTGTGATGGGACTAACACACTTCAAGTCCTATAGGTGCTTCTGGGAACAAAATATATGATCTCTGTGTGATGGGACTAACACACTTCAAGTCCTATAGGTGCTTCTGGGAAGGAAATATAGGTCTGTGTGATGGGACTAACACACTGCAAGTCCTATAGGTGCTTCTGGGAAGAAAAAATAGGAGCTCTGCCTGCCTGCCACGAACACACTACAAGTCCTATAGGTGCTTCTGGGAACAAAATATAGGAGCTCTGCCTGCCTGCCAGGAACACACTACAAGTCCTATAGGTGCTTCTGGGAACAAAATATAGGAGCTCTGCCTGCCTGCCACGAACACACTACAAGTCCTATAGGTGCTTCTGGGAACAAAAATATAGGAGCTCTGCCTGCCTGCCACGAACACACTACAAGTCCTATAGGTGCTTCTGGAACAAAATATAGGAGCTCTGCCTGCCTGCCACGAACACACTACAAGCCCCTCTTTCTAAATCAATCTAAATGAATGAATCTATCTAACTCAATCGCTCTAAGTAAATCTCTCTAACTAACTAAATCCAGCAGAGTGTCACAGATCTAGCCTGCTCTATCTGCGCCGGAACAGCATGTGACCGGCGCAGACGGCGTGGCGGCCTTTTATAGGGGAGGCGTGTACTACAGCCCCTGAGCTGTAATTGGCTACAGGCGTCCTGCCTGTAGCCAATTATGGCTCTTCGAGTTTCCGGGGCTGTGATTGGCCAAGCATGCGGGGTCACAGTGCATGCTTGGCCAATCATCAGCCAGCAATGCACTGCGCCGGCCGAGCCGGCCGCAATGCATTGCGGGGCCGCTCGCATCACACGAACGTGATGCGAGCGGCCAAAATAGTTCTGGGCTCGCCGAGCGAGCGAACGCCCGGTGCTCGATGCGAACGTGGGTTCGCATCGAGCACCGGGCCCATCCCTAATCACAACAGGCCCCGCAGCTGACTGACAATTCTCGTCTCACCATCCCACCTATTAATCTTGAGATTGTTCACTGTTCATTGGACACATGTGTGGATGTCCATATCAAGAGGTTTTATTAATCAATGGTCAGGCTCTCATCTCTCGATGTCCTGGGAAGAGTGGAAAGATTAAAATAACTGTAATAATCACAGACAATTGAGAATTGGCCACACTGCAGTCACCAAGACTTCACATGGTCCCTGTTCCATCTTCTGCTTATCGTTGTTAACTGTTGGGAAACCTGGAGAAAATAAGTCAAATTTTTCTCACTAATTTACTGAACTCTTTTTCTTTCTTTTACTGAAAAGCTCTTTCTTACATACATGTTACATGTAGGTTTATTCAATCCAGTCTTGATGTTCTTGATAATTAAAAGGTAGTTCCATCAAAAAAATGTTCCTTATGGTTGAAGCCTGATGGGCTAATGCCGCGTACACACGAGATTTTCCACCAGCAAAAGTCTGATGAGAGCTTTTGGTTGGAAATTCCGACCGTGTGTATGCTCCATCGGACTTTTGCTGGCGTAATTCCCGCCAGCAAAAGATTGAGAGCAGGTTCTCAATTTTTGGGTCGGAAAAAGTTCCGATCGGAGATTCCGATCGTCTGTACCAATTTCCAACGCACAAAATTCCTACGCATGCTCGGAAACAATTCGACGCATACTCGGAAGCATTTAACTTAATTTTCTCGGCTCGTCTTAGTGTTGTACGCCACTGCGTTCTTGATGGTCGAAAATTCAG
Source organism: Lithobates sylvaticus (assembly GCA_028564925.1). NCBI lineage: Eukaryota > Metazoa > Chordata > Amphibia > Anura > Ranidae > Lithobates > Lithobates sylvaticus. Next base: position 730,448,792 of record CM053026.1, read on the forward strand.
AGAACTTTTGTGTGACCGTGTGTATGCAAGCCAAGCTTGAGTGGAATTCTGTCGGAAAAACCATCCAAGATTTTTCAGACGGAAAATCCGCTTGTGTGTACGCGGCATAGGTCAGCACCCGGCTTGTCTACATTTTGGATAACCTAACAGTGAGATTTCCCTGCCATAATTTTGGATTTTTGTTCTTCTACATCTGGGAATTGTGGCTTTCCCTACCCACCTACCTTTGTACTTTCCAGCATCTCCTGTGTATTTTCTATATAATATAAAATAAATATGTAGCAGGCACACTTTAACAAGTGTGCGCTATAAGTGGAAATTTCGTTTTTTCCCTCAGAACAATATTGGGGTTCTGAGGGTTAATTGTACAGGTTTACTTTGGCATCAGTTTGGCTGGGCTGTACTAGGGTTCTGCCTAGTCATAGGTGCAGTGAGGCACCCCTGACAGGTTGAGAACCAGGCCTGGTTGGACGTTTTGGATACCAATCTTTCCCGGAGCCAATCAGTGGGCACGTCTGGCCCTGCTGCGTAGTCCGGGAAGGTGTAGTTAAGGTGCTGAAGTCACGTGTTCGGGGTTCGGCCGTAACTGTCTGTTCCTGGTTCTGGACCGGGGTAGCCCTGCGAGGGGTCCCGGGTCTAAGAGCATTTGCTGTCCCGCAAGCATGGTCAGTCTGACCAGCCCCATAGACCTGCATGGTCTGGGGCAGGGATCCGTCTGTTCCCGAGTCTCGGAGCCGGTTAGCCCGAGGCCCAGTAACTGAAGGAGGATTCAAGGCGTCCCGGTGTGCTCTCGGTATTGGAGAGACACGGCACCTCATACAAGTGACCAGGGGAGGAGGGCCAACAAGCTGGCATCTCAGTAAGAGCCTGGGAGCTGAGTTGTATGGACACTAAAGAATCCACACTTCCACAGTACTGCCAAGGAGACAGAGAAAGTTACAGGTACTGCGGGAAAGGTTCCTATTATCTTCAGTTACAAGTTCATTCTGTGTCAGAGACTTTTGCAAGTTTCCGGATCTCATTGTTGGCTGCTAGACCTCTGGCTAGAGATCTATCCAGCATTGAAGCACCCAGCTGCGAGTGGCTACTCTCTGGGTTGATTAGAGACATTCACTGGATGTCAGCAGTTCAAGGTGCCTGAGTTTCTTCACCCGTGCCCTCTATTCCTATTTGAGACTGTGTTATGTTGGATGTTACCACTGCAGAATAAAAACCTTTACAAGGACTTTTATGTGTCAGCATCCAAAGTTGTTGGGTACCCCTAGACATTCACCGACAAGCCACGAGGAGGTAACTGGTAAGCCCAAAAGTCAAGGCCACCCCTCAAGGGGTTATGGCCGCTACAAATAAAAATCCTGCAGGTAAAGTATGGACCCATTGTAATGAAGACCGGGGAACTCATCAACAGAGTCCATAAAAGATTCAAGGAACTGTCAGGTGGTTGAAAGCTGAACTCCACACAGATAATGCATCCTCAAAGAGGAACTTCAGTCCTATTGATCATGGCTCCACCCCCTCCATTTTCAATAGTCCAGTACGATTGTTAAATTGTGTTCACACATGCACAGGAAAAAAAAAGTCCTGTAACCTCCTTCTTTGCATGTTTACACATGGAAACCCACATGTGCATGTGTATTTCCATGTGCAAGAGTGCAAGGACAGTGCCAGAGCGCATCTGCACACACATGCACAACATCATTCTTGCTTAGATAAGTGCTGCCCTATAGGACCAAAAAATAAGGCACCTAAAAATATCCAATTGTGGTAGAGGGAGGGGGTGGGGACCAGCTATACCCACATTATCTTTCAGGATGAAGGTTCACTTTAAATTCATTTTTTCAAATACAGTGTAAGGGTCACCATCAGTGGGGTACAGCCCATACACTTGTGTAGCGCCCTCTACTTTTAGGTAGGGGCTTTATATTATTTTTCAGACAGTGTAGGATATAGAGACAGAAAAATTTAGCCAGGGCTGTGTTCTTTACTAGGCCTGGTTGTTGATTCAGGGTTGGAAGTGTCAGAGTAGAAGGGGGTGTGGCCGCCTACACTTGGGCTCAGGCATACCTTCTCTGCTTGACAGTGGATTGTGCTGGAAAGAGAGGATGGGCGACCTGATTGGCAGGAAACCCATGTGAGAGGTTTGACCAATGGTTAATTTATATTGGTCAAGGGGCGGTCTCTCATAAAAAGGGGGGTCACATGCTCTGGGGAGGCTCAAGGGAGAGTTCAAGGTTCGGAGGATCAGGAGTTCAGAGATCCCGGGGCTCGAGAGCCGGAGGAAAGTCCAGGGTGGGGCTGGCCTATCCGAAATCACGGCGGGCCTGGCCTATCCGAGATCACAGCGGGCCTGGCCTATCCGAGATCACGGCGGGCCTGGCCTATCCGAGATCACGGCGGGCCTGGCCTATCTGAGATCACGGCAGGCCTGGCCTATCCGCGATCGCAGTTGCTCCTGGTGTCCTGCCTCCGTCTCCACCTCCACCTTGCTGTGACCACCGCTGCTGTCTTCACCTCCTCCAGGCTCCCCCTCTCCTCTGGCCTGATGGAAGCTACAAGCTGCAGATGAGGAAGTGGATACGGTCTGGGGAGAGAGGGAGCAGCCAGCCAGAGAGATAAGACAAGAGTTAGTATAAATAAAAGAAAGGGCTGGTGTCAGTATAAGTGTAGTGTAGAGTGAAGTGTAGTGTAGTGGTCAGTGCAGGACCATAGAGAGCTGCCGGTGTCCTGTCGAGAAAGGTGAACTTAAGGTGAACTTACATTTTAACCATTTGTCGATCCGCTGCAGACGCAGTACATATACTGCGACGGAGCTAAAGTATTTTATTGTTGTATTATTGTATTGTTTTAAGTGTTTTCTGGTTTTGAAAGGACACTTAAGACCCCTTTCACACCAAGGGCGTTTTGCAGGCGCTATAGCGTTAGAAATAGAGCCTGCAATCCGCCCTCAAACTGCTGCTCCATTGTCTGCAGTGTGAAAGCCAGAAGGCTATGGGCGGCGTGGTGTGAAAGGGGTCTTACTCTTTCTTTATAGGGGGGGGGGGGCGCAGTTTACCATCTTCACCCTGGGCACCAGATGGCCTTGTCCCGGCACTGGGTGTGAGGGGGGCTGAGAGCGTACAGGTGTGAGGGGGGCTGAGAGCGTACAGGTGTGTGGGGGGCTGAGAGTGTACAGGTGTGTGGGCGGCTGCGAGCGTACAGGTGTGAGGGGGGCTGCGAGTGTACAGCTGCTGGATTGGGATGTCTCTTTTGGGCAAGATATAATATCCTACTGTTAAACCTTGAAAGCACTGATGACTTATAATACTCTGTTCATTTTCATATATGACGTTGTAAGAGTGTTAAAATAAAAGTGTGTTCAATGAAGGACTTGGGGGGATGGCTAGTGGGAGGATTCGTTGGGACGGCCAGTGGGCAGGCCCTGGAGAATGTTGGTTGTCAGGGCCCAGGGGGGAGCGGGGGGGCCAGGCCTAAAGCTGTCTAAGGGGCCCCACAATTTCTGATGGCTGCCCTGAGTGTAAGTACCTGAATTTGAATTGGTACCCTCTCACAATCCTATTTACTGGATGGCAAGTAATACAACCTTTGCCATTTAAAACAATTACCTTTATATGTGTTTAATTTGTGCATTTCATTTTTTACCTTTAACTGAGAAAGTGATGGGACACCTGAAATTTTACAGTTTTCACTGGAACCACAATTGAGGAGAAATCTATCAATGGGGCTATTAACTCTTCTGGTGACAGCTTAGTTTGAAAACACTTCCTCATTTTCCCAAAGATATCCACTGACTTCCTGTTCTGTAGACATGAAGTAACAGCAGAAACAGCAAAAAGAAAAAAACCTATTCAAAACATAAAAAATATGTTGACTTTCTATAACGGTTCAATAGAATACTACGCATTGTTCTTTGTCTAAACCTGAGGCTCATTTCACTAAGCTACATATCATGTGTTATTAACCTTAATGACCGTTATTTTCACACACATGACATTTATTTTCAGCTTTTATTGTTTCTCGTTTTTAAGCCTAAACTTTTTTATGTTGATGTCTGATATACAAACAACAGAAAGTCTTCTTTTCTTTTTCAAATGGTTTTTGTTTTGTCTCACTTCTCATAATTGCATTCCGCACTGATCTCAACCAAGAATTACGTTTTATTAAAAAGAACTCCTTGTATAGTCCTCACATTCAGCTTGCTGATGTCTCTAATTATACACAGTTTACGAGAAAAGCAAGAAATGATTCAGTTCAGACCAATAATGTATCAGAAGAGCCATATCAGAGCATGTCTCATAAACTAGTGTTGCGGATTATTTACTATAGCCTATGGCATTCATTGTTTATGGGATGATCAAAAAGCAATCTATGTTAAAATGAACAGCTACGACAGTTCGTGCAGGGGAGCCAACCTGCCGCAGTATAAATGCGGCGGCTGTTCCGGAAGCGGTTAAAAGAGAAGTACCGTATTTATCGGCGTATAACACGCAGCGGCGTATAATACGCATCCCAAGTTTAGGAGGGAATTTTAAGGAAAAACATTTAGGAGGGAAGTTTAAGGAAAAAAAATTACATTTAAATGCCCATCAATGCAGCCTTGTCAGTGTCCATCTGCAGCCTTGTCAGTGTCATTTGCAGCCTTGTCATTGCAGCTTTGTCAGTGTAATTGTCAGCCTTGTAAGTCATTTGCATCCTTGCATTGCAGCCTTGTCAATCAGTTGCAGCATTGCATTGCAGCCTTGTCAGTCATTTGCAGCCTTGTCAGTGTCAGCTTGCGCCGACTTTCGGCCGCACTCGGCCGTACTCGGTAGCTTTTGGCTATTTTCGGCGACTTTCGGAAGCACTCGGCCATTCTCAAAACCGATGAGAAGCTCACAATCAGTGGGGGATCGGCGTATAACAAGCACCCACGTTTTTCCCCTGATTAATCCCTGATAAATACAGTATTTTTTTTTTTTTTAAGAATCATGCTTGCCTAGGTGGATGCAACATCAGTCCCTGATGATCGCTCTGTTCTCAGGGCTCCCTGAGCAGAGAGCTGATGACTGCCAGTCACCCCGATCTGCTCTGCCCCCCTCCCCCCTCACTCACTTGAGCGCTTGTCTGTGGAGGGGACGGGAGTGGCCGGCTCAGGCTCTCAGTGGCTCGCTGAGAGGCTGAGCTGGGTGCCGGTCCCTGCATGTGGGCAGATCCCGACTTCATTGTCGCAATCTTGCCAGAGCCTGAAACGGCTCTGTGTCGTCAGCAGCCAGCGGACTTCAGCCCGCTGTCTGCTGAAAACAGGTCACAGGAGTAAAGAACGAACCACAGGAGAAGTACATCCAAACTAACTTTAGTTAGTAAAGTTTACAAGAAACAAAAGAAAATGGATGGTTTATATTTCCAGCATCCACTGAAATACCAAGTTGAATTGACTATTCCACCAAGGCATAGCCCCACATACACATAACCATTAGACCCCACCAGGCAGGTCCCCACATAGATGCAACATAGATGCAACCACCAGAACCCTTCAGGGCAAACCCACCCAAAGCATACACCAGCATACAGTACAGACAACAGTCCCCCACCAGAACAGACCCTCCCCTTGCCCAAAAATACCCCCTACATACAGCCATCAGATCTTTATGGGAAAGACCCCCTACATGTAGAGACCAGATGCCCACCAAGGCAGACCCACCCCACTCAAAAATTCCCCCTACATACAGCCACCAGACCTCCTACAGGGCAGACCGCTTCATATACAATCACCAGATACCCACCAGTGCAGACTGTAGACCCTTAGACACTGGACCCTTAGACATTGGTGAACAGTTGGACATGCCGACAGGAATTTTGTTTTAGAGCATCTTAGGCCCCCTTCACACTGGGGCGGTTTTCAGGCGGTACATCGCTAAAAATAGCGCCTGTACACCGCCTGAAAAAACCGGCCCCATTCACTCCAGTGTGAAAGCCGGCGGGCTTTCACGCGGGAGCGGTGCGCTAGCAGGACGGTAAAAAAAGTCCTGCTAGCAGCATCTTTGGAGCGGTATAGGAGCGGTGTATTCACCGCTCCTATACCGCTCCTACCCATTGATTTCAATGGGACACCGCGGATTTTAACCCTTTTTCGGCCACTCTCGGGGGTAAAACCGCACCGCGAGTGGCCGAATACCGCGGCTAAAACGACGGTAAAGCAGCGCTAAATATAGCGCTACTTTACCGTCACCACGGCTCCCGCCCCAGTGTGAAAGGGGCCTTAGAGGGAAGAGGGAGTAGGAAAGCTGCACATGGAGTCAGTGCTGCTTATCTAAGGGGAGGACAATAGTGATCAGGACAGGTTTTCTAGCCTATCTTATAAATGTTCTAACTGAGAGGCCTGGTTTGGCTACCACAGATATGAGATCGCTGATCATTCTGGATGTAACCAACCTGATTGGGCAATTGTCATGTCCTGTTTAATGCAATACTCGACTGGGATCGCCATATAGGCTTTTTTTCCTTATAGTGTTGCTTCCACTTTGTAATAATTTGGGTTGTAAAAAAGCAGTTTCAATCCAGTGACTTTTGCTATAGCATTATTACAGATCTACAAGTGATAAAACTACATCTGAATATTTGTTTTGTGGTCTGTTACTTGAAATTGCAAGTGGTGAAATTACACAGGCCAAGATATACGCTCGCTCTCTGCCTGGTGATAGTGGTGGGTTTATTTGGCAACTCTTTTTTTAGTTTCAAAATAATCTGGATGAGATACACAATGTAGGGGAAATGAAGACGACAGAAGCAAACACTTTTCATTGTCAAATTCTCCACCGAGTTCATGCATCTTTCTTGGAGTTCTGAACCCTGCCAAACTGACTGCATTATGATGAATACAGCAGGAGGGTGATTGGGTGATTTAGCTTAGCAATGTCCACCCAAATAGGCAGGGTTGTATTGATATATATATGTATATACACACACAGTATATATACTGTATTTATCGGCGTATAAAACGCACCTTTTTCCCCTTAAAATCAGGGGAAAATCGTAGGTGCGTGTTATACGCCGACCCCCCACTGATTGTCGGCCTCCCGGCCCTTCTCGTGGCTTTCGGCTGCTCTCGCTGGCTTTCGGATGCTTTTGGCCGCTTTCGGCCGTTCTCGGCAGCTCTCGGCTGTGCTCGCCGGCTTTTGGCCGCTTTAGAGAGCGGCCGAGAACAGCCGAAAACAGCCAAAAGCGGCCAAAAGCCGGCGAGAGCGGCCGAGATACACAGGACATCCGGCTCTGTGTCTCGGCGGCGCCATTTTTAAATGTACCGCAAATGACACTGGGGCAAGGCTGCAGATGGGCGCTGGCAAGGCTGCAGATGGGCGCTGGCAAGGCGGCCGATGGGCGCTGGCAAGGCTGCAGATGGGAGCTGACAAGGCTGCATTGATGGGCATTTAAATGTAAGTTTTTTTCCTTAAACTTCCCTCCTAATCTTGGGGTGCATGTTATACGCCGGCGCATGTTGTACGCCGATAAATACGGTACTTGTAGCACCCTTGTCCTAAACAGGGCTGCTAATAAATTTAGCTGTGCTAGGTGGAGGCATGAGAGAGGAATGGTCAACACCTCTTGTTGCCGATGGCAGGTTGAAAGGGATGGAGTTCTGAAGGAGTACCAGAGGAGACTCTTCATAAGCCAGGGACTATAAAGTTGCTGGGAAAGCTTCAGGAGAGAACTCATCCAAGGAAGTACAGTGGGATACTGTGAGTTAATTTGTTACTACAGGAGACAGCTGTTGCTATAGAATACAGATCTTTGGATCCAGCTTAAAGGCACTTTTTCTGTATTGCTGTCTGCCTTGTTCTGCATTTTTGTCTGAGGAGTCTGCCATTGCATTTGCCTAAGGGTGTCCTGAGCCCTACCCCTCTCTCTACCCCTACTTCTCTTTGTTCAAATAATATCTTTGCGCCTCAGAGACTGTGCTATTGTCCTTTTGAACCACGTGGGGAATAACCAAATTGTGTTTTTTGCTCTTGGGAGAGTGTCCGTCTGGTCTTTTTTCACTTTACACCAGTGCTGAAGGGGTTAAGGCAGACTCCAGAAGAGTTTTGGCGCGCTGCTGGAAGAAAGAGGCGGGGCGGCTGCTCGCCCACCACTGCCATCACAGGTGATGAAGGTAGACTGGGTACGTGGATATGCAACTGTTGAGGAAACCAAGTCCACCACTGCTGCTGCTGATTCCAGTGTCCGTTTCTGCTGGCATTGATCCTGCCTTGTCTGAGGCTACTGCACCCACCAGCACCACCGCCAATGCAGTGGAAGTGTTATTTCCCACTGCCACCGCTTATTGTGCGTCTTCTGCAGCCACCAAAAGCCCTGACCAGGTAGTGCCTGCAGCACCCGTCATTCCCAAGGAGACCAGAGTGCCTGCATCTACCGCTATTATAGGTGAGGCTGCAGCTGAGGACTGTAAACCCTCTGTTACTGTTGTAGAGGGTCAGCTTGGGGCAGGGTTAGGAAGGGGTTAATCGAAGAAGGCAGGTACTTCCCCTTCAGACCTGCTTATATTCAGGTGTGCTGAAAGTGTCAGGGAGGAGCTGTTTGTGTAGGAGAGAGAGACTCAGCAGCATGCTGTGTGGAAGTGTCCATTGCTGGACGGTGTACCTGCTGGGTGAGCTTATAAAAAACCACATAAAGACTGTAGCTTTTTGGAGCCATGAACTGTGAGCTGTACCTGTGTGCACATCTGTTTGCTAAGACAAGTCTATCTGGCCTTATGTCTACTTTTTGTTCGATGTTTTGCTGAATAAAAGCCATTTTTATTTTACTGGACTGTCTCTGAGCCCGCTCTTCACCCCCTGATCCCCTACAATTGGTGGAGCGTGCTTGTTTAAGGGGTCCAGTCTAATCACATGTCCTGGGTTAAAGCTGCAAAGACAGTGAAAACTTCTGAACAAGCCATGGAGGATGTGGTTAAGCAGCTGGTTCTAGCTAATACACAAGCGCAGGCCCGCCATCAGGAGGCCCAGCAGGCCCTGGTACAAGCACAGGCTCGGCAGGAGCAGATCCTGGTGCAGACAGTCACTGTACAACAGGAAACAAATCGCTTACTGAGTGAACAGATAGCGGGATTACAAAAGGCGGTGACCCAGCAGGCTGAAATGATGAAAGAGTGACCCCCGGAAGGCAGTGCAGAGGACCATGCAAAAGATGACGGCCTTAGATAATGTGGAAGCATACCTAGCTATGTCTCTGTCACAAGAGAGCTGTCCCATTTCAAAGAAGTGCGTTCCAGCACCAGTGTGTTTCCCGGTGATCGCATAGTGGCTGCTCGGAGGGATAATACAACTACCAGGAGCACCCCAGGACCTAAGCTTCCAGGGAACCGACAGGGGGAACTCCGTGAGGTTCGCTGGTGGTCCTGCCATCAACTGGGTCATCTGGTCGGCCCAGTGCCCAAGTCGGGAAGAACCAATGGAGTGTGACATGGGTCGCCGTCGCTCCATGTATGTCCATGCATTATGTGCTGCAACCAACCTAAATCCGCATGAGTGTGTGGTGCGGGTCAATGGACAGGAGGTGGTAGCGCTCCTCGACTCTGGGAGTGTCGTTACCCTGCTCCGATCGGACGGGTTGCCAAGAAAGCTGGTACCAAGGGAACAGGTTGGGGTCATCCGTGTGCATGGGGATGTTAAAAACTATCCGGTGGCCTGTGTGACCCTGTGTACACCAGCAGGAACAGCTACACTAAAAGTGGGGGTGGTCCCGGGATTACCTCATGATTTACTAATCGGGCGAGACTGCCCCATGTTTTGGGACTTGTATGAGCAAAAGCTCAAAAAAACAAGAACCCACAACCCAAAACTGTGTTGCAGGAGGTTGTTAATAAGGATCAGTACCAGGTTGCTGAACCTGCAGGAAGTGAGCCCGGTCCCCTGGAGGTGTTTGCGGGATTGGAAGCGGAAAGTACCTCCTCTGAGCCAGATATGTCAGATCTTGGGGGCTCCCGGGAAGATTTCCTTAGTGCTCAGATGAGGGACCCCACTTTGATCCCCGCCAGGGAACAGGCCACGGTCTTAAACGGTGAACCACAGCACCCTGGGGCAGACGTGAAGTTCCCCCATTTTGCTGTGAATCATGACTTGTTGTACCGAGTAACTAAGGTCAATCAAGAAGTGTTGGAACAACTGGTGGTGCCCAAACCTTTTAGGTCTAGGGTGTTGCATTTGGCTCATAGTCATGTACTTGGGGGTCACCTTGGAGCGGCTAAAACTCAGGAACGGGTTTTACAGCGTTTCTTTTCGCCTGGTGTATATCGAGAAATTAAGGACTACTGTGAGTCCTGCCCTACCTGTCAAAGAACCGCTCCAATACCCCATTTTCGCAGTCCGCTGGTACCGCTTCCAATTATCGAGGTTCCCTTTGATCGCATAGCCATGGACTTGGTGGGCCCCTTACCCAAGTCAGCTAGGGGACACCAATACATTTTAGTTGTCCTCGACTATGCCACCAGGTATCCGGAAGCGGTCCCTTTAAGAAATTGCTCGTCCAAGGTCATCGCACGGGAGTTGTTTCAGATGTTCATGAGAACAGGGCTCCGATCCGAGATCTTGACAGACCAAGGTACCCCGTTCATGTTAAAAGTGATGAAGGAACTCTGTAACCTGTTTAAGATTAAACACTTGCGGACTTCAGTGTATCACCCACAAACTGATGGGTTAGTGGAGCGGTTCAACAAAACCTTAAAGGGAATGCTAAAGAAAGCAGTTGAGGAGGATGGTCGAGATTGGGATTGCTTGTTGCCTCCCTTGTTGTTTGCCATAAGAGAGGTACCCCAGGCCTCCACGGGATTCTCCCCCTTTGAGCTGGTTTATGGGAGACACCCCCGTGGACTATTGGATATAATGAAAGAGACGTGGGAACAAGACAACTGTCTCAAATGCAGGACCGAATAACCAAAGTTATGCCCATAGTACGGGAACATTTGCAGGCTGCGCAAAATCGTGTTTACAACCGATCTGCCAAGATTAGAGAGTTTAAACCTGGGGATCGGGTGCTGGTCTTAGTGCCTACCATCGAGAGTAAGTTTCTCGCCAAGTGGCAAGGACCCTTTGAGATAGTTGAGAGGGTGGGCAAGGTCAACTATAAAGTCCATCAGCCCACCAAACGTAAACCCTAGCAGATTTACCACATCAACTTGATCAAACCATGGAAAGATAGACAGGTTTTGACAGTCAGTCTGAAAGTCCCAGAAGACCATGATGCTCAGATTAAGAAGGTAGGGATTGCAGAGGCTCTCTCCCCTTCTCAAAAACAGGAGTCCTGGGAGTTTTTGCAGAGGAATCGAGACATTTTTTCAAACCTACCGGGCCTAACCTCGGTAATTGAACATAATGTCATTACAGACCCTGGCGTTCGAGTAAACCTCAAACCCTACTGCATACCCGAAGCTCGCCGGAATATTGTCTCGGCCGAGCTTAAGAGTATGTTGGACCTTGGGGTCTTTGAGGAGTCTTCAAGTAGCTGGTCCAGCCCTATAGTCCTTGTACCCAAGCCGAATGGAACCTGGCGGTTCTGCAATGACTTTCGCAAGTTAAACGAAGTCTCCAAGCCAGACGCGTATCCCATGCCCCGGGTCGATGAGTTAATCGAGAGATTAGGACCGGCCCGGTACATCACCACTCTTGACTTGACCAAGGGATACTGGCAGATCCCGCTTTCCCCAGAGGCTAAAGAAAAAACTGCATTTGCCACACCTGAGGGCTTATGGCAGTATGCCTGAATGCCATTCGGGTTACATGGGGCCCCAGCCACTTTCCAGAGGGCCATGGACTTCGTCCTGAGACCTCATAAGGAATTTTCAGGAGCCTATCTTGATGACATTGTCATCTTTAGTCAGGACTGGGAGAGTCACTTACCAAAGGTCCAGTTGGTCTTGGATGCCCTCCGAAGGGCGGGGTTCACAGTGAACCCGGAAAAGAGCAAGGTTGGGTTGGAGGAGGCCCGCTACCTGGGGTATGTTGTAGGCAGGGGTGTGATTAAATCCCAACTAAACAAAGTGGAGGCTATTCAGAAATGGCCACGTCCACTCACAAAGAAACAAGTGCGTTATTTCCTTGGCATTGTGGGTTATTATAGGAGGTTTGTCCCCAACTTTGCCAGTCTAGCAGCACCTCTGACTGATCTCACCAAGGGAAAGAACGCAACTGTTGTTCAGTGGAGTGCAGAAGCAGCGTTCTGCCGGTTGAAGCAAGCTTTGTGCCAGGAACCAGTGTTGGTAGCTCCCGACTTCCAAAAAAAGTTCCTGGTACAAACAGATGCCTCAAAATTGGGTCTGGGTGCAGTACTGTCCCAGATGATTGGGGGGGATGAGCACCATGTTGTGTACTTGAGCCGGATGCTCACGCCAGCTGAGAGGAATTATTCCATTGTGGAAAGGGAGTGTCTCGCAATAAAATGGGCTTTGGAGACACTCCGCTACTACTTGTTGGGCCGACCCTTCAAGTTAGTTTCAGATCATGCGCCCCTTAAGTGGATGGCCCAAAATAAAGATAAAAACTCCAGAATCACCCGGTGGTTCCTTGCTCTACAGGACTTCAGCTTTGTAGTGGTACATAGACCGGGAAAGGTACATCAGAATGCGGATGCCCTTTCCCGGGTCTACTGCCACTGGATTAGTGGTGTCCAGACCCCTGGCCTGGAACAGAGGGGGGGGGATATGTAGAGGGTCAGCTTATGGCAGGGTTAGGAAGGGGTTAATCGAAGAAGGCAGGTACTTCCCCTTCAGACCTGCTTATATTCAGGTGTGCTGAAAGTGTCAGGGAGGAGCTGTTTGTGTAGGAAAGAGAGACACAGCAGCATGCCACATAACACATAAAACCACATAAAGACTGTAGCTTTTTGGAGCCATGAACTGTGAGCTGTACCTGTGTGCACATCCGTTTGCTAAGACAAGTCTATCTGGCCTTATGTCTACTTTTTGTTTGATGTTTTGCTGAATAAAAGCCATTTTTATTTTACTGGACTGTCTCTGAGCCCGCTCTTCACCCCCTGATCCCCTACACTGTCTATAGGGCTAGGCACACTCATTCACCCTCCGGCCATGGAAGAGAATGTGCAGAAAAAGTGATGACCATTTATGTATCTTCTGAAATGTGCTTTGCTGTGAAGATATCTACATTTGCTGCAGTTACAGCCTTTGTCACTAAAGTTATGGCTGTGACATTTCTGGCCAGCGGGAATTGCTGGTCCTGTCTTGAATAAAGTATCCGCTGCAATTATTATTGCTGTTCCAGAAAGAAGGAAAGTTATGCATAGCATGGGGGGCTAAGATTTATATTGTCCTGCAAATCTGTGATTATGGTCATATTTACCCAGACTTTATCATTTTCAGAAGGCCTAATCAGGCTGATGTGCGGCATTGCATTACTACCATTGGATCATCTGGAAAGCCTATTCAACTGCCTGATCCCTGTTATTTCTACTGCCTGGTGATGCCATAAGTTATTGAATCTTGTTCTCAAGTCAGCATGAAACACAGCTATGTGTTCAAGTGGGCTGTGTTAGTTCCACAAGAAGCTGTTCTTCATCTGGAAAAGCGTTGTTGCGGGGACACTCCTGCCTGTGCCGTTTGCTGCTGGATTGTGCTTCTGATACCAGCAGTTGCAGGAAGTGCCCTGAAAGGTAACATACTGGCCTGTTGATCTGGATTGCCTGTATGGCTTGTCATCCATGCGTGGGGAAAGTAATCTCAGTCACCTGCCCTTAAAAAGAGCTGAGATATGCTTCTATATGCAGTGGGAATTTGTTGCTCCGGAAGATGGATCAGAAGAGTTCATCATGATTACAGTCCCTTGCATGCTTGTGTGGCTATTAGACATGTGCACACTGAACTATTTTGTATCGGAATTTTGTTTTCGGCCGAAAAATAAATGTATTTAGTTACTCCCAAATTAGTTTTTATTTATTTCGTTTTTCGTTAAAAATTGCATTCGTCCGAAAATCAAAATGAATTAACGTTGAATCTGTCATTGAAGGCTTATGTTTTTTGTCGAATGTTCAAAGAAGATTCGACGGAGCAGCTAAACTGTACAACGCGGTATAGTTTAGCTGCTCCATCGAATCTTCTTAGAACTTTCAACAGACACCATAAGCCTTCAATGACAGATTCAACGTTAATTCCTTTAGATTTTCGGACGAATGCAATTTTTTTTGTATGTTTTTCGCTGCTTTGTCGAATCTTTGTCGTCATGTTGAATGTATATAGTTCAAACAGAAAATGGACTGGTGATGGTGATCACTGATCAGACAGGTAACAAGATAGGGTATATAGAATCTGGTTGTGCGCATGCGCGGGACTTCCGTTAGGACGTGCTGAACGGGAGCTCCGCGCCGCTCCGGCCCTTCTCAGCCCCCCCACAGCGTGCAGACGAGCGGATTCCGGCTAAATCTCCCCCTGCCACTCTGCAGAAGCCCCAGGCATATCCCTGTATGCCGAACGAGGCGCAGAAACCCGAGGTGAGCCGCCAGCTGGACTTCAATCGAGCGGCCCCTGCACCTTCCAAGATGGCGGCCGCGGCGTCCACACGTGTGAGCAGGGAGGAACAGGACTCCATTGCGGATCCCCCTCCATCTCACCAACAACAGAACAGCTTAATAGCATCTCCGGGGACCAACAGCACAGCCCTGCACCTGCACCAAAACCTGCTAGCAACACCAGTGAGTAACTTCAACCCCCAAGGGATCTCCCCTGCCTCCACAGTGTCCCTTCTCAACAGGACCCTAGGTGATCTCCTGCAAACCCCAGGGCTGCAATCCCCCCTAGGCCTGGCAGGCCCACACCTCTCCCCCCCCACTCAGCCACATTACCCCCCAGACATGCAGCTGATGCTACAGAGCTTCTCCGAAATGCTGGCAGCAGGACTAGCTCATAATGCCTCACAGATCACTGCCACTATAAAAGCAGACTTACAAAGTCTGGGTGCCCGCATGGATGCAATTGAGCAAATGGTTGACAACACCTCTGCCCGCACCAACCAAAACACCACCTGCATTCAAACATTACAAGACCAACTCGAGACCGCATTATCCAAAATAGATGAGTTGGAAAACAGAAGCAGGAGGTACAACTTCCGCATACGCGGTATTCCAGAGTCGGTCACAGACGTACCCGAGACGGTCAAATTGTTCATTAAGGAACTTATTCCAGAAATCCAGGGTCATAGACTCGAACTCGACAGGGCCCACAGAGCTCTCCAACCCCCCCGACAAGATGGGCTCCCGAGGGACATAGTGGTAAAGGGTATATAGAATCTATATAGAATCTCAATCTATAATATAGAATCTATAATAATAAATCCCCCCCCCCCCCCACAACACGGGCAGCCTCTGAGGCTATCACAACACTAGTATCACTATCAAGTTCACAACACTAACACAATAGCAGCAGATTATTATGAAAAAGTTAAGTTGAACTGTAGCTTGCTTCACTATTGTTCTGCTGCTGTGCTTATGCTTAATTGCTAAATAATTCAGGTTCTCTGACAAACGGACCAGCTAAGATTGACTGTCTTCTGAAATGATTCAGTGTGTGTCTCTCTCTCTCTGCTAACAATTATAAGTTAAAGTAAGTTGGCTGTACGTGTGTACTTAGTTCTAGCTATTTTACTGCTCCTCCTCTTTGGTTACAATCAGCCAATAACATTCATCATCATCATTACTTTTACTTTACTTCTCCCACCCAATTCCAGCAGCAATCTTTTCTCTCTATGTCGAATCTTTTCTCTCTACGTCGAATCTTTTCTCTCTACATCGAATCTTTTCTCCCTACGTCAAATCTTTTTCTCTATGTCAAATCTTTTCTCTCTATGTAGAATAATCTTGGACTAATAAAGTTAAGGTTAGGCACATTCGACCACAGGTTCGATAAACACAGATTGTTATTGTCAGTGTCATGTCGAATCTCCTATCTATATCGAACTGTTGTCACAACGAAAACGAAAATAAAGCATTTGTTTATGTCGGATCTTTTGTTTTTCGGATTCTGCACTTTCGTTATCGTTTGTTAAAACGATAACGAAAAATACCTGAAATTCGGATGAAAATGCATTCGGACGAAAACGAATGCACATGTCTAGTGGCTATAGAGTTTGTTTGAAAGTAGCCATGCATACAGTTCACGTGTCAGTCCCTGGGATCAGGGAATCAATGGAGAAGTTTGTTACTACTGATAGGGGTCTGTGATACATCACTCTCATTCTATATGACGTTTGAGTACCATGTTTCTTACAGTTCAAGGACAAGTACCTGCTGCACTTTGGTGTGACAGAGTCAATAAGAGTGTTCACACTAAAGTTTGTACCCATTGGATTTTGGGGCTGCAAGGACAATGGGATGTTTAGTTAGCTAGTCAGGTAGATTGTGCTGTGGCAAAGGGGCAAGTCTTTTACCTGCAATTTGAACTTTATGAACTAAAATGTCTACATGCAAAGTTTTTCTCTGCTGGCCACCGGATGACATGAGCGTGTCAGTCTGAGTGAGCAATAAGTTCTTACTTCAACTATGGTTTACTAAGGGAACCTTATTCTCAAATGTGTTGAAATACTTCTGGAAGAATGTGTAACTCTCTAGGGAGTGGGGCCTTTTTCATGGTGTCAATATTTCTATGTACAGTTGTTTTGCTAGGAATGTAAATATAACAGGATATATTGCTGTGTTCACCCTGCACATTTTGTCACTCTCGACTGAGGGTAGACAATGCTCTAAATATGTATATGAATGTTTATTTTAACCACTTCAGCCCCGGACCAATTTGCTGCCAAAGGACCACGCCCCTTTTTGCGATTCGGCACTGCGTCGCTTTAACTGACAATTGCGCGGTCATGCGACGTGGCTCCCAAACAAAATTGGCATCCTTTTTTTTCCCACAAATAGAGCTTTCTTTTGGTGGTATTTGATCGCCCCTGCGGTTTTTATTTTTTGCGCTATAAACAAAAATACAGCGACAATTTTGAAAAAAATGCAAATTTTTTTTACTTTTTGCTATAATAAATATCCCCAAAAAAATATATAAAAAAAAACATTTTTTTTCCTCAGTTTAGGCCGATACGTATTCTTCTACATATTTTTGGTAAAAAAAAAAAAATCGCAATTAGCAATTATTGATTTGTTTGCGCAAAAGTTATAGCGTTTACAAAATAGGGGATAGTTTTATAGAATTTGTATTAATATTTTTTTTTTTTACTAGTAATGGTGGCGAGCAGCGATTTTTATTGTGACTGCGACATTATGGCGGACACATCGGACATTTTTGACACATTTTTGGGACCATTGTCATTTATATAGAAATCAGTGCTATTTAAATGCACTGATTCCTATGTAAATGACAGTGGCAGTGAAGGAGTTAACCTCTAGGGGGCGGGGAGGAGTTAGCGTGACGTATTGTGTTTTTTTTACAGTAGGGGGGCGTGGCTGTACGTCTGATGTCATTGATCAATGACAGGCAGTGTAGGAAGCGCGGGGAGAGGTTTGTTTACACAGACCTCTCCCCGTTCTTCAGCTCTGTGACCCGATCGCGGGACACCAGCGGCGATCGGGTCCGCTGGTCCCGCGCCTGTGGTCACGGAGCTCCCGACCTGTAGATATATATGTGCAGGAGGCGGTCGGGAAGCGCTTAAACAAATATTGCTATAATATGGTTGCTTATTGCATTTTCCACCTATTTTCGTGTGGATTGCCACACGTATTTGTTACTAAAGTTCATCCTTCCCTTTTTCCCTTCCCTATCCACATTTTGCCAGGACATCCGATATTAGGCTTGAGAGCATATGTTTTTTTTTTTGCAGACTGCAAGGATGTAGTCTCCTTGGCAGGGGAAGATTGTAGCACCCTTGTCCTAAACAGGGCTGCTAATAAATTTAGCTGTGCTAGGTGGTAGCTAGCCTGGCTAATTTGTAGTCTATTGATCAAATGGGTTTCTCCTAAGCCTGGTGTTAACTGTGATTTCTCCCTTTTGTCAATAGGTGGCATTGTTACCATTGGCATCTGTGTGATGAACGACAAAGAATGTAGGTTATGAGTGTGTATACTTTTCTCAGCCAATCAGCAGGAGTTTCTTTGGCCATCTAGGATGCTGGGAGAAGGTATTTGTTCAGAGGAGGCCAGATGATCTTGGTTCTTTACACCCAGACTGTAGTCTGTATGGGTGCGTGAGGAGCAGCTGTTGCGGGGTAGGCCTGAAGCTTAAGGCCTAACTACGTGTAAAGGGGCTCTGCCAGATGACATTGACCAGGAGGCATGGGAAAGGAAGTTGCCAGACGGTCAACATCTCTTGTTGCCGGTGGCAGGTTGAGAGGGATGGAGTTCTGAAGGAGTACCAGAGAAGACTCTCCATAAGTCAGGGACTATGAAGTGGCTGGGAAATCTTTAGGGGAGAATTCATCCAAGGAAGTACAGTGGGATACTGAGAGTTAAGTTGTTGCTACAGGAGACAGCTGTTGCTATAGAATACAGATTGCTGGGTCCAGCTTTAAGGCACTTTTTCTGTATTGCTGTCTGGCTTGTTCTGCATTTTTGTCTGAGGAGTCTGCCGGTCTGATAAATTGCCATTCAATTTGCCTAAGGGTGTCCTGAGCCCTACCCCTCTCTCCCAAATTTCCCTGTTAAGAGAAATAAACTTCTCTTATTCATTTTTTAAAAGTGACTGGCGCTCATCCTTTCATTCTGCACAACACCCACCATGCATAGTAACTTGCACCCTGAGGAGGAATGTCAGCCCTCCCTGTCTCTGGGGGTCACCACCAGGCCTCTGGAGGTCGGGGAGAGCGCTACATACTCAAATGCTATGTTTACATGCTTGGTGAATGGGAACATTCCTGTACACACAAGCATTATATTCAGCTTTTTATCAAGGACAGGTCGGGTCAGTGGAGGTCATTAAGAAAACAAGGGCTGCAATATTAATATCAAGAGGCATTTCAGTTTGTTTTCTTTTGCAGTTCTACAGTGTGCTACAAAACAGCAGCTTGCAATGTGAGACAGTGGGCCTGAAAAGATAATCACTGTAGTCCCTTTTTAGTAAACCCATATTGCTCTGGGAATCCTTTATCATGTAACACCGCCATAGATTTGCAGGTCAAGAGCACCAACTGTCAGGACACGAAATTAACAAGCCTGAGCTTTTCCAAGTGACGTCTTTCGATTTCTGCTGATTAGCCAACACCACAACAAAAACGCACATGACCCTTTTTTACAGTACAGTGCACCTCATTGCATTATATGGTACGCTGCAGCATAGGGGTGTTGCACGCTACTATAACAATTTATTGGGATGACAATGCAAATGAATGGTGCTTCAATGCATGTTACTCTGAACGTATTTTACACGTGTTTTACTGTGTGTTATGATAATGCAAAAGTGTGAATCTGGCCAATGTATTTAAATGAGCCAAGCTCAACATACTTTAATAAAATGGCACAGGAGTGACAGGGCACTACTTTCTAGAGGAAATCCTGTGTGTAGAGAGACAATAAACAAACACTCCAACTAATTAAAGCAAGATATGATAGAAAAACTGGAGAGATGCAGGTGGCAAATAAAATAAGGCTTTGAGAAAACCAGTTCAGGGAAGACATCCAGGCCTTTCTTTTAAATTATTTAAGAATGAAAATGATTATCGGGATTACTTATATATAAACCCTTTTATTATCAAAAAATATATGACAACCGGGTCTCATTAAATGCAGCTTTGCCTGTGTGTGGCTGACATTATAAAGGGTTTGATTTATAGGTTTGATTCATAATACATTTTAGGTGAATGTTTTTCCCGAATTCATTTTCTCCTTGTGAAATAAAAAATGATACGTATAACGGGTCATTTGGTAGACAAGTAGGGAGACAGAAAGACAGACAGTGATGTAAAAAAAATAGAAACCTAGATAAATTCATTGACACATGCTTTGTTCATTTTTTGGAGAGTTGTCACATGTTCTCCTGTCCTGTTATCGCTCAAATTTAATAGACCTGTACATTCGCTCCTTGTTTTTGTTAAATGCTACTACAGGGGGTCCCCGGGTTACAAACAAGATAGGGACTGTAGGTTTGTTCTTAAGTTGAATCTGTTTGTAAGTCGGAACAGGTACATGTAGCTCCAGCCAAAAAAAATCTATTTTTACGTTTTTTTAGATAACCTAGAGAAGGGTTATCACCCCTGTAACATTTGTTTTGCTGTCTGTGTCCCTATTCAGAAGATTTCACCTCACCTTCTGTCCCAATGACAATTGGATTTAGAAAATTTGGGGTTGTTGGGGAAACATGGACTGGTGATAAAGATTCAGTGGAGACACCTTTTTCCCATATTAACTCTTACAGGAGTGAATTTCCCTTCCTAGGGGTAGATTTCCTCCCACTTCCTGTTGTCCCCCTCCGTTTGTAAGTAGAAGTCGTTTGTAAGTCGAATGTTTGTAAGTCGGGGACCCCCTGTATATTGTGACATTGAGCTGTATACTCTAAAACTTTTACAAAACTTCAATTTATTCTTTGTAAAAGAAAGATAGATAGATAGATTGTATTTTTAAAGTCTTGTATTAAACTGCATGAGGTTATCATTTTTGTGTAATATGCTGACATCTGCTGGGGGATTTAAGCCACCGCAGCTTGTTTACTAATGTGATTTTGGGATCTTCATCCTTCCTCCCCTCCTGTTTAACGCTAGCTAGTTTAGTCTTAGCTAGACCCTCCCCACTTATTCTATGTTCTTTTGGGTAATGTTAGCTATTTGCAAAGACAGAAGCCTAGGAAAGTCATTGGGGTTGATTTACTAATGCTGGAGAGTGCAAAATCTGGTCCAGCTCTGCACAGAAACCAGTCAGCTTACATATTGTTTTGTCAAAGCGTAATTGAATAAGCTGATTGGCTACCAAGCACAGCTGGACCAGATATTGCACTTTCCAGCTTTAGCAAATCAACCCATTTTTTTACACTACTAAAGACTGGAAAAACATATTTTGTACTGAAATTAGCTGATGTAAAATTGAATTGGATTCAAATTCTGTGTCTCATTAAAGAGTTAAGCTGCCTGTGAATGATGCCAAGTCAGCAGCTGATTATACTGTCCAGACAGACTGGGTCTAAGGAAGTATATCAAGGCATAAAGCAGTATTTGCTAGGTATTGGATATTGCTAGGTTATAGATATGTAGCACCCTCTAGTGTGCTAAAAGGATGGTGCATGTTTTTGTGAGAGTAGGTCAATTTCAAGGTTTGGCTGGCAGTCAAGCCTGGGTGTGTTTTGATCTGGTTTGGGAGTGAGCAGGGTGACCCACAGGCAGCATCACCAAGACCTTCCTAATTATTTCCAGAATGTTCTAGTGTTTTCTGAAAAAGGAAAGAGGAGAGGGGAGGTGGAGCTTGGCTCATTTAAATACATTGGCCAGATTCACACTTTTGCATTATCATAACACACGATAAAACACGTGTAAGATATGTGCAGAGTAACATGCACACCATGTCCATTGAAGCACTATTCATTTGCATTGTCATCCCAATGAATTGTTACAGTAGCGTGCAACACCCCTATACTGCAGCGTACCATATAATGCAATGAGGTGCACTGTACTTTAAAAGAGGGTCATGTGCGTTTTTTGTTGTGGTGTTGGCTAATCAGCAGAAATCGAAGGACGTCACTTGGAAAAGCTCAGGCTTGTTAATTTCCTGTCCTGACAGTTGGTGCTCTTGACCTGCAAGTCTATGGCGGTGTTACATGATAAAGGATTCCCAGAGCAATATGGGTTTACCAAAAAGGGACTACAGTGGTTATCTTTTCAGGCCCACTGTTTCACATTGCAAGCTGCTGTTTTGCAGCACACTGTAGAACTGCAAAAGAAAACAAACTGAAATGCCTCTTGATATTAATATTGCATAGACTTGTCCTACTGTGAGGTCTCCTTGAAGCCTAATTACAAAGACTTCCAAATAGTAAAATTGGTTCCAGGTGCTCACTGCTCAAATGTAGGTATTATTTTCAAGAAGTCATTAAACAGTAGAATTAAAACAACCAAGCACCTTAATAAAGTCATCATACAACAATGATTTGAAGAGGAACCAGAATAGCCTTGGCTGGTTTCCTCTTCAAATAAAGAATTGCTCTACTGGGAGGTTTTCTCAGTGCCAAGGCAACTTCCAGAGCATAAAACAGGTTCCAGGTGCTCACTGCGCAATTGTAGGTTGTATTCTCAAGAAGGCATTAAACAGCAGAATTACAGCAACCGAGGGCATTAACAAGTTTCACACTAGGCATGCTTACTGTATATACTCGAATATAAGCCGAGTTTTTCAGCACATTTTTTTGTGCTGAATATGCCCCCCTCGGCTTATACTTGAGTCAAGCACTTTTCTGCAGCAGAGAATGACATTTTCCGAACCCGACTTTGGGGCCCGTATCTCGGGGCCACTTGGTGCTAGAAACCCCAAATTTGGAGTGCAAACCCAGTGGAACTATCACTACACCATATCCAAAGGGTTCCTAGCACCAAGTGGCCCCGGGCTACGGGGCCCCAAAGTCGCTTTGGAAAATGTAATTCTCTGCTGCAGAAAAGTGCTTGATATTTTCCAAACCGACTTTGGGGCTCCATATCTCGGGGCAACTTGGTGATAGGAACCCCATATTTGGATATGATAGTTCCACTGGGTTTGCACACCAAGTTTGGGGTTCCTAGCACCAAGTGGCCCTGATATACGGGACCCCAAAGTCGGTCAACTGTGTCCATCTGCAGCAATGTCATTTCGGGACCCTTTGGGTACAGAGACCTCAAATTTTGGCTGCGGCTAGGGGGCATCTAGGAACCTTTAACTACCAAGTTTGAAATTCGGGGACCTATGGCTGCAAATGGGCACAGTTAGGCATGCAAATGGGCACAGTGAGGCTGCAAATGGGCATTGTTGACCCTCTTTTCAACTTACAGTAGTTGCGCATTTCTCACCCTAGGCTTATACTCAAGTCAATAAGTTTTCCCATTTTTTTGTGGTAAAATTAGGTGCCTCTGCTTATATTCAGGTTGGCTTATACTCGAGTATATACGGTACTTATAAGAAAATCTTGATGCAGAGTCTTTTTGACTATCACTGCTCACTTTCCCTGAGTGGCTTGTATTGGGCCCTATCTTCAATCCCCTCTTAAAGCCCAATTCATCTTCTCTCCCCACCCACTGTACATTTTTTCTCTGTATTTTTGGATGTCTTTCTCAGAAGTCTTCTGGCCGGTCACTTGATGACATAGGGCCCCTCTTCTTCTTGGTCTTATCTCTTATGATGTTTAGTCCTCAATAATGCAAAGAGCAATGCTGAAACGATGGCACTAGCACCATTTTCTGCATCATTATATGTGCAGGGGAATGTGGTTACCCTACCCCCAACCTAAAACTTGCCCCATTGACCCCTGGAACAATCCAACACCTTCTCACAGTGCTGAAAAGTTAATCAATTGTGACTAGAATATTCATCCAAGAATACTACGAGTCATTGTGACCCCAATTAAAACATTTTCATTAAAGATTATTAGTCAGCAAGATAATTACTTTGTAAACAGATAAAACGAGAGGTGTAGGATGTTGGCTTTCAAGTATGTGTCTGTGGGTTGTATAACTGATACGCTGACGTCTAGGCCCATCATTACATATGTTTATGAAGGTGATTTGTTTTCCCTCTTCTTCGACTTCTCATCTTTTCTCTGTAAAATGAATCATTTTATTTCTTTGATGATCTGCACAAGTATCTGACTCTGATCCCACAAACATTAATGACATTCCACTGCTGGGATGTATTTCAAGAGAGCTAGTTAAAATTATTTTTATAAAGAATCAAAGTTTTGCTGAGCACACTTTGAATTTATTGACACTCAACTTACATGCTGAAGTGTTCATCCTGATCAGAATCAGCAAGTAACGAAGCCGGCAGCTGTGGAGCCCAGCAGTGTAGGTTTTGGCATTGAAATGATCATGGGTAAGCCATAAAGATAATAGGGGCAAGTGAAATTAATCAAACGCAAATTGATGTAAATTTTGCAGAAATTTGGATAATTAGGGTTAGATTTCTTGGGATCAACAAGGTAGGCAAATTTTAAGGTGGGTTTTAAAGCTTCAATTCATTTTAAATAGTGCATGAGTTTTTTTTTGCTTAGTCAGACATTTTGCTTGTTTTTTGGTACAATTTGTAGTAATTTGAAAGATTTTTACATAGTAGAAACAACAGGTGCAAAAATAGTAACTCACAAAAATATAAAGAGACTGTACTCAAAAATGTTTCCCCTTTAATGTATGTGTATTTTATTGTTGTATGTGATAAATATATAAATATATATATATATATATATAGATAGATAGATAGATAGATAGATAGATAGATAGATAGATAGATAGATAGATAGATAGATAGATAGATAGATAGATAGATAGATAGATAGAGATAGATAGAGATAGATATAATTAGATAGAGATAGATAGATATAGATAGATAGATATAGATAGATATAGATAGATATAGATAGATAGATATAGATAGATAGATATAGATAGATATAGATAGATTTAGATAGATAGATAGATATGTCATATAGCACTATAATTCACTAAACAAGAGGACCCAAAGCAACAATATATTCTTGTATACAGTCTTAAAGGCTAAGTTCACCTTTTTTTTTCTAAATTCTAGCTCCTCTATGTACCAATATTACATTTTAATGTACTTCTTTTGCAGAAAAGAAAAAGCTTTCTGTCTGTCCTGCACAACCCTTACCTCATTAAGCAGCTTGTTGTATAAAACAACTTCTCCATTTCTTCCTGGATGGACCTTAGGACGTGACAACTGTTAAGACACAGGAAGGAGTTCACAAGCTGACCTCATTAGCACATACCTCACACATGACCTCCCCTTCCAGGAGATCGCTCCCACCCACCTCTGCAGGTGCATGGTTTTCCAATCAGCAACCACAGTTCTCACTAAATACACAGGCAGTGATCGATTTTTTTCCCACCTTACCTTCATCTTGCATAGATTGTTCATTTGGCAGAGTGTGCAGGAGCGGAGCGATCAGATAACAGCCTATGTGGATAGAGCTGTAGTACTGAAAACAGGAGAAGTGTGGCCTGGGTTCTGTAAAGCTCATCATACACTATACAATCTGATTGTACAATCTTCTTTAGATCTACCATCAACTATGTAGTGCAAGGGTCTGCCTGACTGGATACAGAGTGAATGGATAGATGGTGTCTCCTCCTAATATATAGTTTTGCTAAATCTAAAGTAGATCATACAGATATTCTACAATTAAATTATATAGTGTATGGCCACCTTTATACATCTAAAATAAACTAGTTGTGGTTTTGGTGCCATTTTTTGTTAGCGGCACACCAAACGCATAAGCAAAACACACATTCTGCCACGTGAAAAAATAAAAGACAAACGCAGCAAATCGCACAGTAAAATACCTGCAAACCGAAACATGCCAAGACATTGACCTTTCACCTTTGACCCAAACACTAACCTGAAAAATTCGGAAAAAAAAAACATCAATTGCAGCCTCACTGTACCATCAAACGCAGCCACTGTGCCCATCAATTGCCGCCATTGTGCCATCAAACGCAGCCACTGTACAATCAAACGCAGCCACTGTGCCCATCAATTGCCATCACTGTGCACATCAATTGCCGCTAATGTGCCATCAAACGCAGCCACTGTGCCATCAAATGCAGCCACTGTGCCATAAAACGCAGCCACTGTGCTCATCAATTGCCTCCACTGTGCCATCAAACACAGCCACTGTGCTATCAATTGCCGCCACTGTGCCCATCAATTGCCGCCACTGTGCCCATCAATTGCCGCCACTGTGCCATCAAACACAGCCACTGTGCCATCAAACGCAGCCACTGTGCCCATCAATTGCCACCACTGTGCTATCAAACGCAGCCACTGTGCCATCAAACGCAGCCACGGTACTCATCAATTGTCGCCACTGTGCCATCAAACGCAGCCACTCTGCCCATAAATTGCCGCCACTGTGCCATCAAACGCAGCCACTGTGTCATCAAATGCAGCCACTGTGCCCATCAATTGCCACCACTGTACCATCAAACACAGCCACTGTGCCATCAAACGCAGCCACTGTGACCATGAATTGCCGCCGATGTGCCATCAAACGCAGCCACTGTGCCCATCAATTGCTGCCACTGTGCCATCAAATGCAGCCACCGAACACATGAAACGCAACCACTGTGCCCATCAATTGCCGCCACTGTGCCATCAAACGCAGCCACTGTACCCATCAATTACCGCCACTGTACCTTCAAACACAGCCACTGTGCCATTAAAACGCAGCCACTGTGCCCATCAATTGCCGCCACTGTGCCATCAAATGCAGCCACTGTGCCATCAAATGCAGCCACTGTGCCCATCAATTGCCACCACTGTATCATTAAACGCAGCCACTGTACCCATCCCTCGGTTTACAACTGCTTTAAAGTGGTTGTAAACCTTAAGGGCTTGATCAAACTTGACTAAATTACTGACGCTCAACAAACGCTCCTATAGCATTTGTATGGTGTTAGTATGGGCGTCAGACAGGCGTAAATGAGCTTTAGAATGCCCTATGCACGATTTCGTAGCGTTAGATGAGTGTTAAAACTGCTCCACAATGGAAAGTGACTAATTTTAACGTGCCACAACCGCACCAATACCACTCTGAAAATGCCTGCCAGAACGTTTTGGGGAGCGTTACCATAGACCTGAATGGGAGGCGTTGAAAGGCTTAAATGCCTCCTGACTCGACATGAGGCTTCAATTTTGAAGTAACGCAACGCTAACGCTTAGTGTGAACAGCACAATGTGCTGTCTATTATATCTTGCTTTATTAAATCTTCTCAAACGCCTGCTCTTAATGCCAGGTGATACACAGAGATGAAACCAATCCTTATCCTCCTACATAATTTGTACCTTGTGTCTACAGTCTTCTCTCTTCTACATCCATTCAATGTGTAAAGTTTATACAGTATTTCTGATCGGCAGATGGCAGGGATATGATGTCACACACTGCACTGCATAGAGCAGGGGGCAGAGGGTAATTTGAGACCTGAGTGGAAGTGAGGACACATCCCCTCTACACAGTCTCATAGGAAAGCATGCACAGCAGAGGCTTGTCAATCACTGGTTGTGCGCTAAGGTCCCACCTCCCCCTTGGAGGTATCATAACCTGTCAGAAGTGACTCATGCAGATAGTAAAGGAATGAGACTGCAGACAGAAATCACACCAAGTGCTATGGACTGAGGCAAGTTACACTATAGAAGGATATGCCTTTTTCATTTTTCAGAGGTTTAAAACCACTTTAAGTTGGTGTCCCACCTTGCCCCCTCCTCACTCAGGGAATATAAGCAGGAGGCAGGGGAGTAACTGGGATTTGTGTTAGGCAATGGAGCAACAGAGGGACTCTTCTTCTCTAAAGCCTGCACAGGAGACAACATGTGAGTGCTCGTTGATTAACGATTAGCACTGTACACAATTCTACGGGATGGGGGAGCACTTGGACTCCTCCCTATTGAAGAAAGGAGGGAAGCCATGGCACCTCTTAGTTGGGAAGAGTATGTATGGGGAAGTTTATATAATGGGCTTCTCCAAGGGAGCTTATACAAGGGCACCTCCCAGGTAGCTTATACATGGGTCTCTCCAAGGGAGCTTATACATGGGTGTTGGAAGGCAACATCTTGTTTGTCCTATTATCAGATGTTTCTGGTTTGTTGAAACCTGATTACGTCTGGCCCCTATGGATATCCTCTGGACCGATGATTGGCAGCGGTGAATGTTCCTCATATAAATAGATATAATAGAAAAGGCCTCATTGCGCAGTACCGTTGATAAAGAGCTTTTTATTACAAAAAATATAAAAGGTATTTAACTCACATGTATGAGTGCCTAATGTCCTGGCACCCGGAGTGAACAGCAGGTATAAGTAAATCCGTGAAATCCGCCTGGTTGGTTCATGCAGCTGCTGGCTCAGTAAAGGCTTGATTTCCGGATTGAATGTGTGGGTGGAAGTGTGTCACGATAAAGTAACTCAACCACTATGCATTTCGGCCTATCAGATTGGCTGTCCTCAGGAAGTTACCAGAGGACGGCCAATCTGATATGCCGAAATGCATAGAGGTTGAGTGAACCAACCAGGAGGATTTCACAGATTTACTTATACCTGCTGTTCACTCCGGGTGCCAGGACATTAGGCACTCATACATGTGAGTTGAATACCTTTATATTTTTTGGAATAAAAAGCTCTTTATCAATGGTACTGCGCAATGAGGCCTTTTCTATTATTTCTATTTATATGAGGAACATTCACCGCTGCCAATCATCAGTCCAGAGGATATCTATAGGGATCGCCCCACACGCATTTGACCTAACAAGCGATAGTTGGTCCACTCCCAGGGGTGAGTGCACATCTATTAGGGGGGCACCCTATATAAAGCACTTAAGAAGCACGGAATCATCCATCTACTATTCAAGTCACAGCACTGGATATTGTTTCACTAGCACGAGCACCTTTTTTCCACTGGGGACTGTTTGATTAATTTTATTAATTGTTACCAGTGTATCATTTATTACCTGTATGTCATTTTTTTAGCATTTAGCGCGGTATACTTTTTATCATTTATTAATTGTTCACACCAATTTCACATTGCAGCTGCTTTAATTATGTGGAAAAGCAATTTGTTCACTTTATCCATATTAACACATACATGAGGTTTTTTCACTTACTTTCATCCTTTGGCACTTTGGTTCATTTTCATTTTTTTTCAAAGGAGTGATTAGTGATGAAGCAGCGCTAAATACCTCTTCAAAAATACTAAATAAGGATAGCTGATAATAAAGTGCTAATACTGTTCCCTGGTAACTGAACCAATCTTACAGTATATAGTGCTAATGATAAAGTGCTTGTAACAATATAAATTCTCAATGTGCAAAATGATGCAATAATAGTGACATCAAATAATATAGTTCACAAAGATAACTGATGTAACTTCGAATACTAAATGTGCAAAATGATGCAATAATAATGACATCAAATAATAAAGTTCACAAAAATGACTGATGAAACTTCGAATGCTAAGCAAATAGTCTCTATAATGCGGCGTACACACGCTCGGACTTTCCGGCGGGATTGTCCAGCGGACAAAACCGCCGGACTTTCCAGCGGAGGTCCGCCGGACTTTCCGAGCGTGTGGACTTGCCCACACACGCCCAGACCTTTCCGACGGACAATCTGTGGGAAAAAGTCCGCGGGACTTTTGGAAATGAAAGAACTTGCCGACACACGATCGGAAAGTCCGTTCATTTAAAACGTGACTGCAGGTAGACGGGACTAGCGAAGGCAGCGAATGCCGCCGCGCTATCCCCGTCACCTGGTATGGATTTAAAGGGAATCCCTACACCGAAAAAATGGCGTGGGGGGTCCCCCCCAAATCCATCTCAGACCCTTATCCGAGCACCTTGTTCCCATGTTGATGAGGACAAGGGCCTCTTCCCGACAACCCTGGCCGTTGGTTGTCAGGGTCTGCGGGCGGGGGGCTTATCGGAATCCGGTGAGCCCCCTTTAATAAGGGGGCCCCCAGATCCCGGCCCCCCACCCTATGTGAATGAGTATGGGGTACGATGTACCCCTACCCATTCACCTAAGGTGTAAAAGTGTAAATAAAAAACAACACAATTTTTTTAAAATATTTTTTTCCGAAGGCGGAACGAGACCCCCAGACGGCGGCAACGATGAAGAAGAAAGCCGGGGCTCCTCCGCTCGTGAAAGAGCTAGGTAAAAGAGCAGAAGAAAGCGGAGGAGTACAGCGAGAAGACCCCCCAAGACGGAAGAAGACCCCGGAGCAGTGCAATAAAATATTTTTAAAAAATTGTGTTGTTTTTTATTTATTTAATTAATGTCATGTCAGTCTGTTAAATTTGTAGCATGGATCACTGTATTGCAATATGATCTGTCATTGACAACGATACAGCGATCCATGCTAAAAACTCATTAAACATCCACATTAAGTAAAATTTCATGTACTGCAGTTTTCCATGGTGAAATCAATGCAAACTTTGCAGTACATGCATTTTCACTGAATGTGGACTGTTTGGTGAGTTTGTATTGATTTGTGCATGTGCAAAGTGCTTCATGATGAAAGCAATGCAAAAACATTAACCCTAGGTTCACACTTGTACGATGCGTCCAGCTCTGGTTCCCGCATCACATCTCTCCCGCAGGCAGTACACATTGCCCTCTGCGAACCGCTGCGGGTGTCATTACATTGTTAATGTCATTGTCTTGTGTACAACTGTATGGCTGAACTCGCATCTCACTGATATGGCTGCACTGATATGCTACACTGATGGGCAATGATAGGCTGCACTGATTGGCACTGATAGGCTGCACTGATGCCCACTAAAGAGGCGGCACTCTTAAGCTGCACTGATAAGGCAGCACTGATCTGCTGCACTGATGGGCACTGATATGCTGCAATGGTGGCCCCTGATGAGGCCGCACTGATGGCCACTGATAGGTGGCCCATGATGAGGCTGCACTGGTGGGGCTGCACTGATATGGGCACTGATAGGCTGCAATGGTGGCCCCTGATGAGGCCGCACTGATGGCCACTGATAGGTGGCCGATGATGAGGCCGCACTGATGGGGCTGCACTGATATGGGCACTGATAGGCTGCACTGATGGGACTGTACTGATGGGCACTGATGCCCACTAATGAGGCGGCACACTTAACTGCACTGTTAAGGCAGCACTGATGGGCACTGATATGCTGCAATGGTGGCCCCTGATGAGGCCGCACTGATGGCCACTGATGGGTGACCCATGATGAGGCTGCACTGGTGAGCACTGATAAATCTGCACTGATATGGGCACTGATGGGGCTGCACTAATGTATAGAGAGGTGGAGCTCTAAGAGGAAATATTGGGTATATCTTAAATGGATGGTCACAGCAGTCTCCAGGCTATTTCTCCACAAACACCGAGTTCCACGACCAGCTCCTTTTAAAAAATATGCTGGGATCTGATCTTGTGAGATGCAGCAAACCTCACACTGGTGGAGATAATGATGGTCCTGTGATCTCTCCTGATTCCCGGGCTTCTTCTTCTAAACACATGGTCGTGGAACTCAGTGTTTGTGGAGAAATAGCCTGGAGACTGCTGTGACCATCCGTTTAAGATATACCCAAGGAGGAGGAAAAGGACATCTCTTGATCTGTTGATGCATGACTAGACCCATCTGGGGTCTTCCCTTGAGGTGAGAGGCTCGCACACACAGGGCGTGGATTGGCGAAGGATTCCCACAAGTTATTATCTGCATTAGAACTCTTTCCTTTCTTTGAAATACTTACTCTAATGCCGCGTACACACGAGCGGACTTTCCGATGGACTAGGTCCGACGGTCTTTCCGACGGACTTTTGACCAAGTTCCATCAAACTTTCCGAATGAACGGACTTGGCCAAACACAATCACACTAAAGTTCAACGGATTCGAACGTGATGACGTACGACTGGACTAGAATAAGGAAGTTTGTAGCCAGTAGCCAATAGCTGCCCTAGCGTCATTGTTTGTCCGTCGAACTAGCACACAGACGAGCGGCTTTTTCTATAGGAACTGGGTCCAGCGGAGTTCTTGCGAGAAAATTTGAAACATGTTCTATTTCTAAAGTTTGTCGGATTTTTCGACAGCAAAAGTCTGATTGGGCCACACACGATCGAATTGTCTGACGGAATGCGTTCCGTCAGACCTTTGCTGTTGAAAAGTCCGGTCGTGTGTACGCGGCATTATAGAGACTATTTGCTTAGCATTCGAAGTTTCATCAGTCATTTTTGTGAACTTTTATTATTATCTTTGTGAACTATATTATTTGATGTCACTATTATTGCATCATTTTGCACATTGAGAATTTATATTGTTACAAGCACTTTATCATTAGCACTATATACTGTCAGGGCCAGATTAAAAACATCATGGGCCTGGTACTGAGGATTTTGGTGAGGCCTTTTAATAAACAATAAATAAATAAAAATGCAAACAATTTTTTGTTATAACAAATTAAATTAAAGAGAGAGAGGGAGGATGAGAGAGAGAGAGAAAGGGGATGAAAGAGGTGTGAGGGGTAAGGGAAAGGGGGGATGAGAGAAAGAGGATGCACATGAGCATGTGTGGGAATAACATCAACGCAGCCCGGCCAAGGCAAGTGACCGAAGGCACAGAACCCGGAATGAAGACCGGGTGAAGATGGAAGCACCCGGGCCGGATTGATCACAGCACAGCACTGGAGGGCTCAGTCTGACAATTTAAGTGTACCCTAATGTGCTAATATGCTGTGCATACTTGTACATTATGGCATAACCTACCTAAGGGCCTCTAAAAAATAGTAATGTTAGAAAAGTTTACTACCGCTTTAATATCATTGGAACCCAGGAGCCTCTCATGGGCCCCCCTAATGACCCGCATAGTTGCCAACATTTAAAAAATATTTTCAGGGACACTTTTTTACAAGTGCTATATTTAGAGTAGCTGACATCCCCTATGTTCCTCTATACATCACAATAGTAATTACAAAATTAAATAAGTACTAATAATGGGGCAGAACAAAAGTGTGCCCATTCTAGAGCTGGTAACATTGAGGATATTCAGTATAATTTTAAAGAACTGTTTTTGTGGGTAAGAGGCATAGAGGAGGAGAATGGATGGTATAAAATTGGGAAGTATGTGCAGGTGATGGAGAGGAATGTGGAGGGTCTAACAGTGGGTACTATGTACATGAGAGAAGTGCAGAGGGCATGACAGAAGGCACTATGTACAGGAGAGGAGTGTGAAGAGTATGACAGTGGGCAGTATGCACAGTAGAGGAGTGTGGAGGGTATGACAGTGAGTAGTATGTACAGGAGAGAAGTGTATGACAGCGGGCACTATGTACAGGAGAGGAGTGTGTAGGATATGACAGTGGGCGCTATGTATAGGAGAGAAGTGTGGAGGGTATGACAGTGAGCAGTATGTACAGGAGAGAAGTGTGGAGAGTATGACAGTGGGCACTATGTAGGAGAGGAGGATGAAGGAATCTGGGAAGGAAACATTTACAGGTTTGTGGAAGGATGTTTAGGAACTGTGTAGTAGTTAAGCGGGCCATACATTACACCAATTAAGCAGGCAGAGACCAGCCATAGTCGATCTATGTATGGGCTACCTGGTTTTACACAAGTCAACCTATTAACCGACTTGAGTACAACCAGCCTGTCAGGTTTTCCCAAAAACAATCAGTGATGCCAGCTATAGTTAGCAACACTGATAATTGTATTCACTGGCAGAACACAGTAACACTGCGGGAGTGATTCCCCCATCCACAGGTCAGCAGGTGAGAGGGTGTGTGGGGACAGGCTGGGGAGAGATACTAGTCAGTGGCTGGGTAGGCACTGGCTAGTATCAGAGCCAGATACACACAGGTTACATATGCCGCGATCGTTAGAGTGAGAACAATAATTCTAGCACTAGACCTCCTCTGTAACTCTAAACATATAACCTGTAAAAAAATGTAAAGCATCGCTTAGTACACAAAAAAAATCGTGCTAACTTTAGTGTTTTTTTTTTATGAATGAAACAGTTTCTTTCCAAAAAAAATGTTTGAAAAATTGCTGCGCAAATATCGTTTAACATAAAAAGTTGCAAAGACCACCATTTTATTCCATAGGGTGTCTGCTAAAACAACATATATAATGCTTGAGGGTTCTGAGTAATTTTCTATCAAAAAAAAAAAATGATGATTTTTACATGTAGGAGAGAAGTGTCAGAATTGGCCTGGGTGACGAGGGGTTAATTATCATAAGTAATATACAAATAGATATTATAAGCCCTGTGAGTTCATCCTCTCAGTCTGCTGCAGAGTGTTCCAGCTTGTATTTATACTGGCCGCTCTGTATGTAGCTTCTGATTGACTGCGCAAGCAGCCCCATATCTCCGGAACTATAGATTATAGCAGCCCCATATTTTAACCAGTGCTGGAGTAGGTCTTTAGCTACCTACCCCCCATGTGGGGTCGCTGAGCTACAACCCTCGAAGTCGATCTTTTTTATTTATTTTTTTTTAGAATTTTTTTTTTTTTTTTTTAGGGCAAATGGGCCTTTTTGAGAAAGGGGCCTGGAGCTGCAGCTCCAATAGCCCCTATGTTAATCCGGCCCTGTATACTGTAAGATTGGTTCAGAGTTACCAGGGAACAGTATTAGCCCTTTATCATCAGCTATCCTTATTTAGTATTTTTGAAGAGGTATTTAGCACTGCTTCATCACTAATCACAACTTATTACATAATTCTGGACTGTAATGTTTCCTTTGAGGGGAGTTCTCTTGATCAACAAACCTATATGAGGTGACAAAGGGAAAAGTGCTGGTGAAGAATGTGAGCTTGATAGTGGGGCTGTAATCTGGTTGGGCCAGGCTGGGCCTCGTCTAGAGTTCCCAAGGGGTTAAATTGTCTCACCGTTCCGTCTTTATAGAAGCAGAAACTCTGGGGAGCCCTATGCAAATAATTACAGTGATGGCATGCTTATTGCACCAAACCCGAGGTTGTTGAGCAGTAGGGGGTTAATGACCGTATTTTATTTCCCGCTATGAGCGTATATCTCACTACGTTACACGCTCGCTGACTTCATCTCAGCTGCAGTGTAGCGTTACCCAAATACTGACTAATAGCTTTTATTCTGAGAAAAGTGATATACGTCTCTGCAATTGTTCATTTCATAAAGCCCCAGCTTGTATTCTCATCTGATCTGATTCAGTGAGGTCTTCTCGTCATTTCCCCTTTCACAGCCTAGTCATAGTATAATAAAATGTAATCTGTACCTTCACAGGTGATGAAAGGATCTACATGCTCAGCAAGAAGAAAGCGCTGATGTTAAATATTAATATTTAATTTTTGGATGAGACAAGAGTGTCAATGGATTTCTGCTGTCTGCCGGTCCTTGGAGTATTCAATGCAACGTTGGGATGATTCACGACAGCTCAATATGTTCTTATTCAGACTTATAAGTATAATGCCGCGTACACACGAGCGGATTTTCTGTCTGAAAAATCTTGGGTGATTTTTCCGACGGAATTCCGCTCAAGCTTGCCTTGCATACACACGGTCACACAAAAGTTTACTGAACTTTCGACCATCAAGAACGCGGTGATGTACAACACTACGATGAGCCAAGAAAATTAAGTTCAATGCTTCGGAGCATGCGTCAAATTGTTTCCGAGCATGCGTAGGAATTTTGCGCGTCGGAATTCGTACAGACGATTGGAATTTATGATCGGAACTTTTTCCGACCGAAAAATTGAGAACCTGCTCTCAATCTTTTGCTGATTGGAATTCAGCAAAAGTCCGATGGAGCATACACACAGTCGCATTTTCCGACCAAAAGCTTTCATCAGACTTTTGCTGGCGAAATTTCTGATCATGTGTACGCGGCATAAGTCCAGATTTGTTAAAAAATGGAGTGACATTCATTATTGTTGGCCTTGCAAAGCACTTTTTAAATTAGATTGCTAAGGGGATGTGTCTTCACTATGACCTGATTATTCTCAGATTTGTAAAAAGTAAAGCCTGCACAGAAAGCAATTCTTTTACGTTTGAAAGACTCTATGGCAGGAGACATACAGTAACTTACCAGTTCTATACAGTAATTGAAAATAATGTATTTCTTATATCTAAACAAGTATATGTGTGCGTGTCTAGCTCAATTCGATAAGATCTGGAAGCTATTTCTCATTATAATGTGGGATCATTAAAACCAACTTATGGACCCATAATTAGTTACTGAACTCTACAGGTGATTTACAAAGCAGTGGGAAAGGGGGAAGTAGGATGTGCATGAATGAAAAAGATATGAATGGGTCATTTTTTTGTTAGGCATTCATTTATTTTTCATATATAATGCTCACCCCCGAAAGGGCTCCTGAGACCAGGTCTCGTTTGCTAGTACAGAGGCTGCCTGCCACAGACACAGTTCCAAACACAACAACAACACGGGCTCTGTCTAGAGCAGTGATCTCCAAACCGTGGCCCTTTGCTTGACTTTATCTGGCCCTTGGGGCACTATTCTACTGACATTAACAATAAGCCTTAGTGGGTCATTATTTCTCCCACTGACACCAATGATGGGGCATAATTCCTCCCAAAGATACCAACAATGGGCCACTATTTCTCAAAATGATACCATTGATGGGACACTATTCCTCACACTAATATCATTGATGGGACACTATTCCTCCCACTAATACCAATGATGGGGCACTATTCCTCCCACTAATACCAATGATGGGGCACTATTCCTCCCACTAATACCAATGATGGAGCACTATTCCTCCCACTAATACCAATGATGGGGCACCGTTCCCCCAACTAATACCAATGATGGGACACTATTTCTCCCACTGATACCAATGATGGTGCACTATTCCTCCCACTAATACCAATGATGGGGCACTATTCATCCCACTAATACCAATTGTGACAAAACGCTCCCACACTCCTCTTGAGTGCTTTCGTCATATACCACTTCCTCCAGTCTGAATATGGATCTCAGATATTCCAACCGCTCCCAAGCACTAAACGAGACAAGACTGGCTTAGTGCTAAAAATGGACTGACTTATTAGAACCAAAATGACAGTATTTATAATAAAGTAGAAGAGGAGATCCCCCCCCCTCCTGCTCATATTACTCTAACAATACACCTGTAACAAATTAACATCAACTAATTAACTAATCCCTTTAAGCAGCCGATGTGACTCTGTGCCCATCAGGATTTCACTACAGGTCAGACTTGTTGTCACCGAGCTTCACACATGTTAGATGCTAATATCATCAACTCCAGCCACCTGTCTGTTGTCTTGTATAATGCAAATGAGTCTAATCTGTTTGGAAACAGATTCTAAAGAGTATTTCACCTATTGTTGTATGTGCTAATTAACCCTGCAATTGAATCTGACTAGCACAGATTATTGATGGTTGGGGTTCTCCTTCACCCTGTGCCCCTTAAAATCCAGGGCCCATAATCGGTTGGCAGGAGGCTCGCATTTAGTCCTCTCAAAAAGCCTGTGTCCCGGCTAGGTCTGTCACACCAATGATGGGGCACTATTCATCCCACTAATACCAATGATGGGGCACTATTCATCCCACTAATACCAATGGTGGTGCACTATTCCTCCCACTAATACTAATGGGGCACTATTCCTCATCTACTAACCACAGGTGTTATGTATTTTTTTTTACTCCCACTAACCACCACGCCTGAGGCATTGTTTACTCCCACTGATGCTGGAACATTTTCTAGTACCACTGGCCACAGTCCGGCCCCCTAAGGTCTGAAGGACAGTAAACTGGCCCTTTATTTAAAACATTTGGAGATCTCTGGTCTAGAGCATGTTTTTTTTGTGGATTCTATTTGCAGAAACGTGAACCGAAGGAGATTTAAAGGTTCATTATACTCAAAAACCAAAGCAGAAATCAACAGGAGGTCAATTTTCTTACAAAATCCTTTTGAAACAGCCTTGACTGGAGGTAATAGGGAATGGCCAGCACTTATAGGTCTCTATAGGAGCAGTCCCAGTCTATCCGGTAACCTTTGGCACTCAATTCCCTCTAGCACATGCACATCTGAGAGTCCAAAACCAGGTCTTACTCACAATGGCCTAGGACAACTGTCCTTCACCCAGCTTCCATGAGACACTCTTCAGTGAGGGAGACAAAGACCCTTCTCCAGACCAGATTCCAAGATGATGCAATCCAGTGAAAAAAATCCTTTTAGCATATCTTCTCCAGGCTCTCAGCACCTGCTAAGGCCCAAATAGCAAGTCCAGTACACAGACTGCATCCCAATGGCAGTAGCCCCAGGACAAGAACACTCTGAACATGTCTCCCAAACATTTATCAACTCTTCAGCCACCTTCTGGGCACACTCTCCCCAGTGATTGGGCTGGGTTCTGCCAAATATTCTTAACTGAGTGGTTAATCATCCTGTTCTATGTTCTGGAAGCTTATTTCAGAGGCAGACAGGAACAATCAACCACTGACCTTCGGAAAACCTGACCAGACCAACAAAAAATGATCACTACTCCACTGAGTGAAACCCAAAAAATTATTTAGCCTGATTAGGGCAAGGCACTACACATATATGGAACATTTTAATAAACGTATACTTTATCTGCTGTTGCTGGGAGGAAACATTTAAACTTTTTATAGTTTGGAAAATGTTAGCTGGCTGTACATTGAAGCAGAAATTCATTTTTTTTTATATTTGGTTACAAAATAGTTTATGTATCTATTACATATAGGTTCATGAGTAAAAATTCAATAAAATAAATGACATATGTTATGTGTAAAATAAAAAAAATATATTATATTATATGAATTTTCTTTACACAATTGTAATTTTTGTGTAAGGGCGGCACCAGCCAAGCAGCTCATACCCATGATTCCTCTATGCTTTTTTTGCTATTGGTTCCATAATGTGGGCAGAGTATTAAAGGGGGCTCCCGGATTCCGATAAGCCCACCCGCAGACCCCAACAACAGACCCCCAACAACCAACGGCCTGGGTTGTCGGGAAGAGGCCCTTGTCCTCATCAACATGGGGACAAGGTGCTTTGGGGTGGGGGGGCCGCAGGGCCCCCATTTCCCCAAAGCACCCCCCCATGTTGAGGGCACACGGCCTGGTACGGCTCAGGAGGGGGGGGGCGCTCGCTCATCCCCACCCCCTTTCCTGACCGGCCGGGCTGCGTGCTCGAATAAGGGTCTGGTATCGATACTGGGGGGACCCCTACGCCGTTTTTTCGGCGTAGGCGCTTCCCCTTAAAATTCATACCATGCGACGGGGCTCGCAAACGTGTCAATCTCGCCAATAAAAGTGGCGAGATTGACTTCCGTTTCTAGTCCCGTCGTAACTCATCACGTTCTAAATGAACGGACTGGTCCATGTGTGGGCAATTCCGTTCATTTGGAAGTCCGTCGGAACTCTGCCGGAATTCCGGCGGGAACTCCGTCGGACCTAATCTGCTGGAAAGTCCGGTCGTGTGTACAGGGCAATATGCGTTTTTCAACCGCTGCATTTTTGGAAAGGGTCAGGGACTTTTTTCCTGCAGTAGATTGACTTCAATGGACCCGCACCAAAAACACACGTGCTACTGTGTTTTTACATGCGTTTTGTGGTTTTTCTCTCCATAACAAACTGTGTATAGCTGGTTGTTAAGGAGCGGGCCGGGAAGCTGACCAACTCGTCCTTAACAACGGATGAGTCATCCGTTGTCAGCGGGGGTCCCCCCTAAAACCAGACCCTTATCTGAGCATGCAGCCTAGCAGATCAGGAAAGAAAGGGGACGAGCAAGTGCCCCCCCCCCCCACTCCGAACCATACCAGGCCACATGCCCCAGCCCAAAGAGCCTGATTTGGATTGGGAGGGAGGGGGGTTCTCTGCAATCCTTGTTTCTACATTCAGCTGTCAGCAGGAAACCCCCGCTGACAGCTAATGACTCATCGGTTGTTAACCACTTCAATACCGCTGTATTGTTATA
>CM053026.1:730488852-730538775 GCA_028564925.1 Lithobates sylvaticus
CCCCAGATTTTACCCCCTTCCTGACCAGAGCACGTTTTGCTATTCGGCACTGCGTCGCTTTAACTGACAATTGCGCGGTTCGTGCGACGTGGCTCCAAACAAAATTGGCATCCTTTTTTTCCCACAAATAGAGCTTTCTTTTGGTGGTATTTGATCACCCTGCGGTTTTTATTTTTTGCGCTATAAACCAAAAAAGCGACAGTTTAACCACTTAAGGACCGCCTCACGCTGATATACGTCGGCAGAATGGCACGGCTGGGCACAATCACGTACCTGTACACCCTCCTTTGGGTGCCCAGCCGTGGGTCGCGCGCCACCAGCGGCGCACTCACGACCCGGTCCTGAGCTCCGTGGCCGCGGGACCAGCGGACCCGATTGCCAATGGTGTCCTGCGATCGGGTCACAGAGCTGAAGAACGGGGAGAGGTCTGTGTAAACAAACCTCTCCCCGTGCTTCCTACTAAGCCTGTCACTGATCGTCTGTTCCCTGTTATAGGGAAAGGCGATCAGTGGCGTCAGACACCAAGCCACACCCCCTACAGTTAAAAAAACACACACACACACTTAACCCCTCCCGCCCCCTAGTGGTTAACTCCTTCACTGCCAGTGTCATTTACACAGGAATCAGTGCATTTAAATAGCACTGATTTCTGTATAAATGACAATGGTCCCAAAAATGTGTCAAAAATGTCCGATGTGTCCGCCATAATGTAGCAATGACAATAAAAATCGCTGATCGCCGCCATTACTAGTAAAAAAAAAAAATATTAATAAAAATGCTATAAAAACTATCCCCTATTTTGTAAACGCTATAACTTTTGCGCGAACCAATCAATAATCGCTAATTGCGTTTTTTTTTTTTTTTTACCAAAAATATGTAGAGGAATACGTATC
The DNA here is from genome assembly GCA_028564925.1 of Lithobates sylvaticus. Lineage (NCBI taxonomy): Eukaryota > Metazoa > Chordata > Amphibia > Anura > Ranidae > Lithobates > Lithobates sylvaticus. The sequence goes on from CM053026.1 coordinate 730,489,746, forward strand.
GGCCTAAACTGAGGAAAAAAAAAATATTTTTATAGATATTTTTGGGGATATTTATTATTGCAAAATGTAAAAAATATTGCATTTTTTTATAAATTGTCGCTCTATTTTTGTTTATAGCGCAAAAAATAAAAACCGCACAGGTGATCAAATACCACCAAAAGAAAGCTCTATTTGTGGGAAAAAAAGGAAGCCAATTTTGTTCGGGAGCCACGTCGCACGACCGCGCAATTGTCAGTTAAAGCGACGCAGTGCCGAATCACAAAAAGGGGCCTGGTCCTTTGGCTGCAAATTGGTCCGGGGCTTAAGTGGTTAAAAAAAAAAACACATTATTTTTTACTTTTTTGCTATAATAAATATCACCCAAAAATGTATAAAAAAAAAAAAAAAAAAATATTTTTTTTTCCTCAGTTTAGGCGATACGTATTCTTCTACATATTTTTTTTGGTAAACAAATAACAATAAGCGATTATTGATTGGTTTGCGCAAAAGTTATAGGCGGCAGAACCTCAAATCTCCCCCTTCAGATATGAGGCCGGGGACACGGCAATCCCCAATCAGAGAAGAGAAGCTTTTATTTTATAGGAGGAATTCAGGACAAAGAAGAGATCACTGAGGTCCAGTTCACATGTAGAAGATGGAGAACCTTCACAACCCGACTTCTCCTCCACTTTACAGGATGAAGATTGTCAGCAGATTTCCTTCCAATCCGGAGCCCATTCTGATCTCTATTCTTAGAGGAGAAAAGACATGACAATGTATGGGGGGGGGGGGGGGGGGGGGGGGTCACTGTCATCACTTCCAGGTACAAAGACAAGTCTACAATCATCACAGGTCCCCCCCCACATAGCCATCCATATTTGTATTTGTCCCCATGTACTCTGCACTACATACTGATACTGGAATCTGTTCCATCCATTCCCCTCCCCCATCACACCACCCACCCCACTGACCCCTCATCTATATCTATAGTATGGGGGCTGATAGGAAACCCGGAACCCGTCCCATCTCCTCTACTGCACCCCCTGTGTGCTCCTTATATACTCTCCTATACACCATGGCACACTCCGTATTTCCTATAGATTCTCCTATTCCCCATACACTCTTCTACAGCACACTCCATGCATCTCCCATACACTCTCCTATACCCCATAGCACACTCCATGCATGCACCATACACTCTCCTATACCCCAAAGCACACTCCATGCATCTCCCATATACCTTTCTATGCCCCAAAGCACACTCCACGAATCCCTCGTACTCTCCTATTCCCCAAAGCGCACTCCATGCATACCCCATAAACTCCGCTATACTCCAAAGCGCACACTCCATGCATGCCTCATACACTCTCCTATACCCCATAGCACACTCCATGCATGCCTCATACACTCTCCTATACCCCATAGCACACTCCATGCATGCCCCATACACTTTCCTATACTCCATATCACACTCCATGCATGCCCCATACACTTTCCTATACTCCATATCACACTCCATGCATGCCCCATTACCTCTCATATACTCCTTAGCACACTCCATACATGCCCTATTCTCTCTCCTATAGCCCATAGTGCTCTCCATGCACGGCCCATTAACTCTCCTATACTCCATAGTACACTCCATGCATGCCCCATACACTCTTCTGTACTTGATAGCACAATGCATGCATGCCCCATTACCTCTCTATACTCCATAGCACACTCCATGCATGCCCCATACACTCTCCTATACCCCAAAAGCACACTCCCTACATCTCCCATATACCTTTCTATGCCCCATAGCACACTCCACAAATCCCTCATACTCTCCTATTCCCCAAAGCACACTCCATGCATACCCCATACACTCTCCTATACTCCACAGCACACTCCATGCATGCCTCATACACTCTCCTATACCCCACAGCACACTCCATGCATGCCCCATACACTCTCCTATACCCCACAGCACACTCCATGCATGCCCCATACACTCTCCTACAGTATACTCCAAAATGCACTCCATGCATGCCCCATACAGTAGTCCATGTGAGGTGAAAAAATATGTTTTTCTATTTTGGTCTGTGGTCACGTGTCATCTGTTGTGGTGGCTGTCGGACAGGGTGTGTCCCATAACAACAGGAAGTAAGAGGAAAATCCTCCAATGGGAAATCTCTGGCTGTCATCAGGGTGACCAGAACTCACATCCCCATTGGGTGATTTCCACTCTTTTCATGTTCTGATGACAACCCAAAATGTGTGATTTGCTTTCACTTGATAACGGTTAAGAAGACAAGTAGGGGGGGGGGGGGGGGGGGGGGAATCTGCATAACGGGGGCCACAGAGAGCAATAAAAGCCTGACAGATATTCAAATCCAAACTATAAAAAAGGAATTGAGTTTAGTTTAGTACTTTGAAATATAATGAGCGTATTAATAAGGAGGGAGGGAGAAAAATAAGCAGATAAAACTTCAGCTTTCCTATTTGTAGGGATAACTGTAGATAATAATTCACATTGCGGCCTCATCCGGCAGCTTGGAGATGGGCATACACAGCATTAAGACCCCTTTCACACTGGGCGCTTTTCAGGCATTTTAGCTCTAAAAATAGCCCCATGCGGTTTGGTGCATGTAAAAATGCATGCATTAGCAGATGCATGGGGGTGTCATTAATTCATTTCTGTGGGTGTCGGTAAAGCGTGTGATTTTGCACACATTCCCGACACACCCACAAAGTGGGACCCTCGCCTTAGTCCAAGTGTGCTTACATATGTAGGTGTGCATATGGGGTTACTTCATGCTGCCTCCTTGCAGCTCTTTAACACAGAAATGAACTCCCTATACTGGACTTGCATCCTCCGTAATGATCTGAAGTTTGTAAGGGGTCCCTTGCCAGCACCGGCATCTTCTCTCCAGCTCCATCCAGGTGACAGTCTTCAGGCATCTTCATTGGCTGGCACAGGATAACTACTGTGCATGCGCAGGAGACGGTCTTCCCAGCACACGGCAATGTACCTGCATGGAAACAGAGCTGCTCATGGGCAGCTTAGTATACAGTATATACCACAGAAGACTGCAAGTAGGCAGGTAGATGTGTTTTATTGCAGAAGAGACATTGCACATCTTTTCTGTAAAATAACCTGCCAGATTTTTAACCACTTGCTTACTGGGCACTTAAACCCCCCTCCTATCCAGACCAATTTTCAGTTTTCAGCGCTGTCGCAGTTTGAATAACAATTGCGCGGTCATACAACACTGTACCCAAATGACATTTTTATCACCTTTTTCCCCCAAAAAGAGCTTTCTTTTAGTGGTATTTGATCACCTCTGCGATTTTTATTTTTTGTTAAAAAAAATTTTAAAAGACAGATTTAAAAAAAATAAATGTTTTTTTTTTTTATGTTATAAAAATTTTTAAATGGGTAATTTTTGTCCATCATTGATGTACGCTGATGAGGCGGCAGTGACGGGCACAGATAGGTGGCAGTGATGGGCACTGATGGGTTACACTAATAGGCAGCACTTTTAGGTGGCACTGATTGGCAGCACTGGTGGGCATTGATAGGTGGCACTTGTGGGCATTGATAGGTGGCACTTGTGGGCATTGATAGGTGGCACTTGTGGGCATTGACAGGTGGCACTTGTGGGCATTACATGAGGCATAATTGCCTCTGACTTTTCGGGACCAATGTCCCTTTAAGATAAGCCGGTGATCGGCTTTTTTTTTTCCTCCGCTGTCAGCGTGAGGAGGAAAAAAAAACGATCACCGAGCTTTTGTTTTGATCATGTGATCAGCTGTCATTGGCTGACAGCTGATCACATGGTAAGGGGCCGGGACCCGCCCTTATTCGGATCGCTGATCACCCGAGTCTCAGTGATCTCGGGGCGCGCGCAGGGAGCGTGCACAGGGGAGGACGTCCTATGACCGCCTCCCGGGAATTGAGATCCGCGCTGTGGCCGTCATACGGCCATAGCACGGATGTCAAGTGGTTAAAAATGCTTTTGGGTACGCTTTAAGTGAACATTAATAAAGTGATTGTAAACCTCAGAAATTAAATATAAACAAAGCACTAACTGTCATTTCTGTCTGCTGCTTCCTTCCTCTGCTATCATGAATCACTTCTGACAAGTTTTCTGACACCAAGAGAAAAATGATGACAGGGGAGGGACCTCCAGCTGATTGACAGCCTCAGCTCTGTTTACATGTGCTGTGTGAAAGGGTGTGTGTCTCTTCCCTCCAATCAGTTTTCAGAGCTCTCTTCACTGAGCTGCGCAGAGTGTGACTTCAGCTCTCCACCTTCTTTTTTCTGAAACCTGAGACAATCTTGATAAATTCTGGACTTTGAATAGCTGTAGAGAAGAGAATACTGCAGATAAACCAGTACCACTTATGTAGGAGGATTTGTTTCACCTTTGTGGTGTATCACCTGAGGCCAGTCACTTCACTGGGTATATGGAAGGGTTTACCCTACTTTACCTCCTTTTTCCCTCCCATCGCCTGGATCTCCGGTGCCTTACTTGCGATGAGTCAGCATTTAGTGTGACCCCCTGTAAGTCACACATGGGGTGGACGTTTATCCTGCTTTGACCTGTACCCGGGAGCTGCACTTGGGAGTGCCTCGGTGAAGATGAATGGATTTTAAAGAATTCCCATACAGACTAATTGTCTAACTACACACATCCCGGTAAATATGCGCACCATAGCTTTATTCTCTCCAGGCCAATATGCAGGGAGATAAATGTGACATACTTACCAATACTCAACATCTGACTTAATAAGTTGTTTCTATGTTGTTTATCTCTATTCCAACAGACAGACCACTCTGAAGAAGACCCATACTATCACGGGTCGAAACGCGTCAGATTCTGTACCACACCAAACCCCTCTGGTTTATCAATAGAGGTGTTGGGTGTTACCTGTTGGTTTCTCATCTGTGTGTATTTTATAGTTGCAATTTTTATATTTTCTGTATGGGCTCATGTTTTTTACTCTGTCAGTTGTTTGACATGAATAAATACTAAACCTTTTTTGACAAGTTTGTGTCCTCCATTTAATATTGGTCACTTGACATTTACCTCTAACGTATATTGCTGCCTAAAAACCCCACCATTTTAGGGGGGACAATTTCTTTTTGTATACATCCCCGGGGTGAGCAGCAACCCATTATCTCCCAAATGTGTCTTCTTCTTCTTTTTTCTATGGAAGGGTTTACAACCATTTTTAGGCTGGGTTCACACTATTGCGAATTGGATGTGGTTTCCCCCGCATCCAATTTGCATGACAGCAGATTGTGACCGGTTCTCAATGGAGCCGGTTCACACATCTCCGGGGCGGCCGCGAAGCGCACAGCAGAAGGGTCCTGTGCATCTTTGGCTCCAGTTTCAGGTCGGAATTCGGGCAAAAATTTGGACCAGATTTGTCCCTGAAACAGAGAACAGGGCCGCACTGGACCCCTTACTGTGTGCCGCATCCGCACAACAGTGTGAGCCCAGCCTCCAAGTCCCGGAGGTGGGGAGGCTTCCTTATCATGTGACTGCTGTGATTGGCTCTTGCAGCAGTCAAATGATTGGTAGCCAGTTGTACCAGTTCCCAATCAGAAGCCGGTATTACTGGGAGCTGTCTGTGACAGCTTGGTCTTTGCTGCGAGCGTGCAAGGAGTGAGCTTTCAGAGCACATCCTGAGGCTGCCATTGATGCATATGGCTGCCTGACTGTTCTTGCAGGCCTGGTACATAGTCCTCAAGTAGTTATGTGCTCCAACAGGTTGTGTTTTTTCATGCATTGCAATGCATATTTTTACAAGCCTTTTTATTTTTCACTTTTTCCCCAGAGACGCATTGCATAATGCACTGTGATTTTCACAACGCAACATACATATGAATCTGTCTGTGTTGTGGTGCGCAATAATGTAGGTGTGTTGCAGCGCACTGTACATGTGTTGGGGTGCAGCTTTACATTGCAATGCACATCCAATGCTATTTACACAGATATTAACACCTAATCACCTGGTTTTTATATACAGTATCTCACAAAAGTGAGTACACCCCTCATATTTTTGTAAATATTTTATTATAACTTTTCATATGACAACACTGAAGAAATTACACTTTGTTACAATGTAAAGTAGTGAGTGTACAGCTTGTATAATGTCCCTTACACACGGTCAGAAATTCCGACGGAAAATGTCCGATCGGACCATGTTGTCGGAATTTGAGATCCTGCTCTCAAATTGTCCAACAACAAAATCCAATCTGACTTTTTCCGATCGTTTGTAGAGAATTCCGACGGAACAAAGTGCCACGCATGCTCAGATCAAATTACGAGACCAAAGCTATTGGCTACTAGCCTCTACGTAGTTCCGTCGTATGCAACGAACGTCACCACGTTCAGAATGATCGGATTTTCCGACAACTTTGTCCGACCGTGTGTATGCAACACCAGTGTCGGAAAAAATCAGATGGATTTTGCGGTCGGAATTTCCGACCATGTGTACGGGGGCTTACAGTGTAAATTTGCTGTCCCTTCAAAATAACTCAACACACAGCCATTAATGTCTAAACCACTGGCAACAAAAGTGAGTACACCCCTAAGTGAAAATGTCCAAATTGGGCCCAATTAGCCATTTTTTCTCCACAGGGTCATGTGACTCGTTAGTGTTACAAGGTCTCAGGTGTGAATGGGGAGCAGGTGTGTTAAATTTGGTTACCACTCTCACTCTCTCATACTGGTCACTGGAAGTTCAACATCGCACATCATATCAAAGAACTCTCTGAGGATCTGAAAAAAAAGAATTGTTGCTCAACATAAAGATGGCCTAGGCCAGTGATGGCGAACCTTGGCACCCCAGATGTTTTGGGACTACATTTCCCATGATGTTCAACTACACTGTGGAGTGCATGAGCATCATGGGAAATGTAGTTCCAAAACATCTGGGGTGCAAAGGTTGACCATTACTGGTCAAGGCTATAAGAAGATACTGAATCTGAGCTGCAGCACAGTGGCCAAGACCATACAGCGGTTTAACAAGATAGGTTCCACTCAGAACAGGCCACGCCATGGTCAACCAAAGACGTTGAGTGCGCGTGCTCAGGACTATATTCAGAGGTTGTCTTTGAGAAATAGACGTATGAGTGCTGCCAGTCCGTGTCATTTCAAAATAAGAATATAGTTAGAACAATATAAATTAAGTTAGGTTTATTTTGATAATAATAATCCCCAGCAATGATGCTGGCTTATGTAATAACACCCAGCATTGATGGGATTGTCTGCGATCCCCATTATGAACTGGCTGGAGTGGTTAACTCTCTGAGGGGAGGTTCATTAACCACTTGAGCTCTAAAAGATGTTACCCCATTCATGGCCACTCCATATTTTGCTATATAGAAATGCGCTACTTTAACTTGTGTAGTACGGCCCCCTCGGGGACTGCTTGGATTTACCTGCTCGTCTACATCGCCATGACACTGCAAACATTCCAACCCACATGACACTCTGGGTTCAGACATCATTGCAACACCTTTAAGTAATAAGACAACACTCAGTGTTTATATTCTATTAACGTTTACTGGAATACTTTGGTTAAGATATTGTTGTAAGAGAGGTAATGGTTCTACTGAGCTTTGAATAACAGCACAAGCTCAGTAGAATGCTTCCACAAGAAATGCCAGTTAAGACAGTTGGCAAACACAGAATACTATATACACGTATGTACAATGGAGCACCACTTAGACATAACCGGAAAAGGATTAGTAAAGTTAAGCATCAATTCTGACAATACTTCTAGACAGAGAAACCAAGGCCGGCCTGTTTAAACTGTGTTCCTAATGAGAGATTAAGCTAAACATGGAAGGTGTAAGGGCCCCTTAAGCAGCAATGACAGAATGTCCCCGTTGCAGATCTGATGGTCTTCACCGGCAGTCGGAGGTCATTACTATATCCAATAAAGTGTAGAGGCAGAGTGATGTTGTATCTTGTGATAACTGTGGCTACAGATGCCCATGTACAGTGTTCAGGTAGAAGTGCAGTGAAGTTTTCCCAAAGTAAAGCTGTCTGTACATAGTGTCCCAGTAAACAACCAAGGAAAGGTTTGCAAAGGTGGGAAATTGCCCTCTCACCAACGACCAGGCCAATTCAGCACCTTCCAGATACTGATTTACGGATAGATGTCCTGGCTGCAGACCCACTAGTGATGATCACCTGATACGGAGCCCATAGCATGGGATGCTACAATGTTGAGTTGGTGTTCAGATGTACGCTAGACCCCTTATCAGTCAGGCTAGAATTCTGGATACTGCATGGTAGGCCATGACCTCACTCTCCCTACACGGAGAGGTCCATCCACACACAAGGCCCACAAGGAATAGAGAGTGGGGCGGGTCTCTGGTTTCTTTTATAGCTCTTCCCAGCAATCTCCTTGATGGTAGCAAAGATCCATGGGATATGTGGTCCGGTTTTATAGTCATGCAGGGAACAGCCTTCTGAAAGAACTACCAATCCCTTTGGTTAGGCTCACAAATATGTTGTCAGTTTAGTAACGCTGGGCACTAGGGGGATAAACGATATACAGATAGGGTACGGAATAACTATTCACTGCAATTGTGGTCCACATTGCTACACTTGTAATTGAGTGTTTTTTATACTAGTATTGGCAGCGATCAGTGACTTATAGTGGGATTGTGATAGTGACAATAACTGACACTTTGTGGGAACTGACTAACTGCCACTGACATCACCAGTGACACTTATCAGTGCAAATAACGCTCATTGTTCTAATTGGATTTTAACCACTTGCTTACTGAGCACTTAAACCCCCCTCCTGTCCAGACCAATTTTCAGCTTTCAGCCTTGTCGCACTTTGACAATTGCGCGGTCATACAACTCTGTACCCAAATTACATTTTTATCTTTTTTTTCAGCTTATTATTCTAAATAGTAAACCTTCATTTTGTTTGCAAATATTAAAGATTCTAACTACCAGCAAGAATAAGGCCTTACATTTAAAGAGCACCAGTCATTTTGGAAGCGTCTGTTAGCGGCATCCAATCACCTGCTACCGCCTTGTGTCACTGCCGCTTCACCAGCCGTCCCAATTAAAGTGAATGGGACTGGCGGTATGTCAACAGCGGGTCAGAGGAGGAGCCGCTGCGGGACAGAGATGACATTTGCTCTTAAAAATTATGATTTAAATCGAGTTGGTTTAAATTTTTTTATATATTTTTTTTTTAGGGCTGTGAAAATTAAAGATTAATTCCTCGATTAATCGTTAATTTTTTTGATCGATCAAAAAAATGAACTCACCTATCCACCAGCTTTCGGGTCTTCAGGGAGTTCCGTCGGAGATCCGGTGACGTCACAGACATCGACATCCCCGGACTCCTCCCCCCTTCCCCAAGTGCCTCCGTCTGCTAACGAAGGGAAGGGGGGGGGGAGTCCGGTGACGTTGAAGTTCTGATTGAACGTAACGCGTACGGGGGAGGAGCTACGCATGACGTCACCGGCTGCTGCCCTACAGAACTAACACGATTGTCGGCTCTACATGCTGTGTTTTTATCATCTTTATGTGAGTAGTTTGTGTTTGAACACAAAAATTAAATCTTATACTTAAGCGGTGAGCACTTAGATCTTTTCTTTCTACCCATGACCTGGCGTCCTTGCTGAGATCTAAGGAGACGTGAGAGAAGTTTATGGTCCCTGTTAACCCTTTTGATACCCGCTTGCATGACCACCTGTTTGCACAGGGGTCCATGCCATAAGGTGAGAGTGATTAGTTAGACCGGAGGTGGAGGGATTGTCACGCTACTGTGGGGAAAAAAGGACTTACGTCAGTGCTACAGTTTGTATTTAAAACGTATTTGTGTGAACTGTGAAGTTAAGTCATGGATTGTGGAAACTAACTAGTGTCGGGTGATTGTATATAGTGTATACCACATTCACCACTGACTAATGCAGAGTTGCAATGCAAGGAGATCATCTAAAAGTAGTTGGATCTGTAAGTGCGTTATAATTAATCGAAATTAGTCGTAAAAAAAATCAATTAATCGAACACGAAAATTGTAATCAGTAACAGCCCTAATTTTTTTTTTTAATCGTGTTTTTTTTTATCCACCCTGGTTTTAAGCACTTCTAAGTCCCTAAATGATAGTGCTTGGGCCTAGTTCAGTGAATACATGTGGAAAAGTCATACCTACTCGACCCATTCTTGTTTTTATTGGGACGGTGGAGAATGTTCAGTTCATGTACTGGTATCATAAGGTGCCAGATAATAACTTACTTTAAATGGGCGACACACAAGTCCAGTGCCTGTCTGACTTTTCTCTCTTTCATCTTACAGGGAGCCACTTGAGGCCTATATTTACTTTGGGCCAGTATACTATCAGAAAGGAAAGCACATGATGCTGGATAAGATGCATGCTCGAGCCAGAGGACCCAGTGCTGTCCTTACCAGGTACAGTGTACTCGCATTGCTGTATAAAAGCCTGTGATCGGGGCTCAGAGAGGTGTGCTGTATGTAATATAATTGACCACTTTCCATCAGCTTCCCCTGCAGGTTATCTCTGAGTTCAGTGCATCCGGAAAGTATTCACATCGCTTCACTTTTTTCACATTTTGTTTCATTTACAGCCCTATTCCAAAATGGATTAAATTCATTATTTTCCTTAAAATTTTACAAACAATACCCCATAATGACAACACGAAAGAAGTTTGTTTGAAATCTTTGCAAATGTATTAACATTTTTTAAAAACATATGTATATAAGTATTCACAGCGTTTGCTCAATACTTTGTTGAATCACCTTTGGCACCAATTACAGCCTCAAGTCTTTTTGAGTATGATGCTACAAGCTTGGCACACTTATTTTTGGCCAGTTTCTCCCATTCTTCTTTGCCGCATCTCTCAGGCTCCATCAGGTTGGATGGGGAGCATCGGTGCACACCCATTTTCAGATCTCTCCAGAGATGGGTTCTTTCTTGTTTTGTTTTTTAACCACCTGAGATCCGCGCTATAGCCGAATGATGGCTACAGTGCGGATCTAACTTGCCGGGACTACGTCTATTGACGTCCCGTTCACAAGCGGCCTGTGCGCCCCCCTGAAGGGCGCGCGCGGCGCGCTCTGTGATCAGCGAGTCTATGTGACTCGCTGGATCACAGATCCGAGTAAGGGGTCGATCCTGACCCCTTACCACGTGATCAGCTGTCAGCCAATGACAGCTGATCATGTGATAACAACAGAGCCGGTAATCAGCTTTTTTTCCTCCTCGCGCTGACAGCGTGAGGAGAAAAAAAAAAAAGCTGATCACCAGCAGCAGTGAGAGGGACATCAGTCCTGATCACTGCAATGTGCCCAAGGTCCATGGTGCCCACCTGTGCCCTATACAAGTGCTGCCTACCAGTGCCCACTTGCTCCACCTGTCAGTGCCCACCAGCTTCACCTGTCAGTGCCCACAGTGCCACCTGTCAGTGCCCACAATGTGCCTTTACAGTGCTGCACATCAGTGTCACCTACCAGTGCTCATCAGTGTCACCTACCAGTGCCCATCAGTGTCCCCTACCAGTGCCCATCAGTGCCACCTATCAGTGCCATATATCAGTGCCCATCCATGCCACCCATCCGTGCCCATCAGTGCCATCTTATCTGTGCCCATCAGTACCGACTTATCTGTCCCCATCAGTGCCACCTTATCTGTGCCCATCAGTGCCACCTTATCTGTGCCCACCAGTGCCGCCTCATCAGCGCATATCAATGAAGCAGAAAAATGACCTGTTTGCAAAATCTTATAACAGACTATTAAACATGATTTTTATTTTTATTTTTAATTTTCCATCTTTTTTTGTTTGTTTAGCAAAAAATAAAAACCCCAGCTGTGATTAAATACCACCAAAAGAAAGGGTACAGTGTTGTATGACCGCGCAATTGTCATTCAAAGTGCGTCAGCGCCGAAAGCTGAAAATTGGTCTGGGCAGGAGGGGGGTTTAAGTGCCCAGTAAGCAGGTGGTTAAAAACCTTTAGTCTTTTGAACCATTTTAACTGTGAATTTATTCTCTCATTTGCAGCATTCTGTAACATGTAGCGCAATAGTTTTCATATGCAGGCACATGTGTTAAAGTTCTTGTGTATGTAGGGACATTTAAAAATGTTATTGTTTTTTTGAACTATTTTTCATTACATTTTTTTTTTTTATTAACTTTATTACTACCATGTAAGGAGCCCAATAATGACAGGCTGTATTTACTCAGACATCAGGGGTCTATTAGACCCCTGATCTTTCCCCTGCCCTTCACTGAAGCTAACAGAACACAGATATTTAGTCAATGCCAGTATCAGGAGCACACCTGAACTCATCTCTAGTCTCAATCCTCTAACTGCCACTTTTGTTGCACAGCTTGGTCTGGGAAGTTTAAAATAACTTGCTGCCTGACTCACCAAGAAAAAATAAAGGAAAAAGCTTAAAAGAAAACAAACACAGCAACCACATTCAAGGATTTGTAAGCTGCAATATATTAGTTTTGCTTTTGGGCTTGGATATGCTAATAGCCAAAGCCTATGTATTTAATTATGGATATACAGTAGAAGGGAATTGTTGGGGCTTTTGTTTTTATTGCTGTCTGGTTCCATGTTTGGGAGATTTCCCCACACTTCCTGTCTAGGTAACAGGTGTCAGACAATGAAGAAAAATATCTTTTAGGCCCTGTTACCATACTGGAAGAACGCAGGTTTACCAGTAAGACACACAAAAAATGTGTCCCATTCACACTGCAACACTCACTGGAGGTGCCACTGTGCTGCAATAAAATGCAGCACAGGACACAATTGCATGTCACTGTACAGCAGCGAAACAGTCTGCATGAATGATGTCACTTTTCTAAGGAGCTGTATGTAAAAATCCCTTGTAATAGAAAAAAGCATGACAGGTCCTCTTAAATATGAGATCTGGGGTCAAAAAGTCCTCAGATCTCATATTTAGACTTAAATGCAAAAAAAAAAAAAAAAATGTCATGTAAAAAAAATGACATTTGGAAATTCCCCCCCACTGTAATATCCAGATCTCCCCCACTGTATGGGCGGAAGTGACGTTTTGACGTCACTTCCGCCCTCCTATGGTATAGAGACGGGTGGCGGCCATCTTAGCCTCACTCGTCTCCATACCCAGCTAGGGAGAGGACCCGATCGCCTCAGCCGCTGCCCACGGCTCCGGTAAGCGGCGGAAGGCGCGGGAGACCAGCGGGAGGGGGGGCACCTCTCCCGCTGCTGATAACGGTGATCTCGTGGCGAACCCGCCGCAGGGACCACCATTATCGGAAACAGAACCGCTCACTGTGAAGAGGGATACCTCGGTTGTGGCAGCAGCTGCTGCCGTTACCGAGATATCCCTCTTCAAAAAAATGATGTATATATACAGTGAACGGTCGGTAAGTGGTTAAAAATAACAAACATGTTATACTTACCTGCTCTGTGTAATGTTCTTTCACAGAGCAGTCCAGATCCTCCTTTTCTCGGGTCCCTCACTGGCACTTCTGGCCCCTCCCCCCTGCCGAGCGCCCCCACAGTAAGCAGCTTGCTATGGGGGCACCCGAGCCAAGCCACAGCTCTGTGTGTCCATGCAGACACGGAGCCCCTCGCCCACCCCGCCCCCTCTTTCTTCTCATTGGCGCATTGACTTTGATTGACAGCAGTGGGAACCAATGGCGCCCGCTGCTGTCTCAGCCAATGAGAAAGGAGAGTCCTGGACAGCCGAGTCTCCTGTGCAACATTTCTGGATCAAGATGGGCTCTGGGGGGGCTGGGGGGGGGGTGCTGCTGCACGTTTTTTTAACTTAATGCATGGAATCACTTTAATATTAGAGTAGAGAATGGTTGAAAACCTGTCCATGTTAGTTTTTGTTTTGTTTGGTTTTTGCTGTCCCTGCTAGCAAAATTTCCCTTCACTTCCTGACCTTGAGACACATCGGGAATTAAGAGAAAACTTTATACAGCTGTCACAGATAGTCCATCTAGTTTAAACAATGGAAAAGAATAAATAGAAAACCTCCATATACACAATCCTATACCCACAGTTGATCCAAAGAAAAATTAATAAAAACCCATATAAAGCATGGTATAATTTGTTCCAGTAGGGCACAAATAGATTCCATCCTGATTCCCCAAGGAGGTAATCGGACATTTCCTTAATCCACAATCTCTAGTGTTATTACCTATAAATAATAATAATATCCTGTCATGTTTTATATATTTAGGAATGCATCCAGCTCTTTTTAAAAAAAATCAAATGAACTGGCCAGAACTAACTCTTGAACGAGTCTATTCCAATTTTTCACAATAAAGTCTCGATCCGCCAGGTGCCTGGACTGATTTTTCCCACAAATAGAGATTTATTTTGGTGGTATTTGATCACCTCTGCGGTTTCTATTTTTTGCGCTATACACAAAAAAAGGGCGACAATTTTGAAAAAAAACACATTATTTTTTACTTTTTGCTATAATAAATATCGCCAAAAAATATATATAAAAAAAATATTTTTCCTCAGTTTAGGCCGATATGTATTCTTCTTCATATTTTTGTTAAAAAAAAAGCGTTTATTGATTGGTTTGTGCAAAAGTTATAGAGTCTACAAAATAGGGGATAGTTTTATGGCATTTTTATCAATAATTAATTTTTTTTTTACTAATAATGGCGGCGATCTGCGGTTTTCATCATGACTGCAACATTATGGCGGACACATCGGACACTTTTGGCACTATTTTGGGACCATTCACATTTATACAGCGATCAGTGCGATTAAAAATGCACTGATTACTGTGTAAATGTGACCGGCAGTGAAGGGGTTAACCAGTAAGGGGCACTGCAGGGGTTAAGTGTGTCCTAGGGATGTGTTCTAACTGTGGGGGGGGGGGGGGGGGGGGATGGGCTACGTGTGACATGACACTGATCATCGCTCCCGATCACAGGGAGCAGTGATCAGTGTCCTGTCACTAGGAAGAATGGGGAAATGCTTGTTTACATCAGCATTTCCCTGTTCTTCCTCTCCGTGAGACGATTGCGGGTTTACCCGCGGACATCGAGTCCGTGGGACCCGTGATCACACCCACAATGCCGTGTCTTAAAGGGCAACATACAGGTATGTTAAAGTGGTTGTAAACCCTTACAAACCACTTGGACCTACAGGTAAGCCTAGATTAAGGCTTACCTGTAGGTCAAAGAAATATTTGCCAAAATACAGGCAACGCTGTCTACGGCGCATGCGGCGTGCAGGCGCACTGAGAAGGCCGCTCTCAACGGCGATATGTCGCAAGTGGCGGCTCCCGTGCACATGCGCGGGAGAGACGCCATCGCGGCGCTGTCGAATGACAACGACGGAGCCGCGAGACCCACCAAGAAGATAGAGGCTCCGTACACAAGGGAACAGCGGTGACTTCGCTGGCTCCTGTGTCAGGTAAGTGACACATAATGGACTAGCCCATTATGCTTTACCTTTGCAGGGAAACAAAGAGGAAGTAAACCCATTAGGGTTTACTTCCTCTTTAATATGCCTGTACAAGCCCTTCTGCTGACGTAAACCGGCTCAGCCAGTCGGCAAGGGGTTAAGGAGAATACTTTTCAACGCTTGTCTATGGAGTGTCTTCAGTGCAGGAGGCAGCCATATTGGCTGCGATTCAATCCTGGAGGACAATGATTGGCTCATGCGACAGATCAAGTGAGCAAGTGAGTCTTTAGGCTGGTGAGAAAAGAGGAGCGGATGGTTTTGAAGTAAACAGGTGTGCGGGTAAAAGACATGGCTGCTGCTGCTGGCTGAAAAGAACCCTGCAATAGCTGACCACAATCAAGAGAAGCAAAGAGACTACTCACCTTGCCTCAGAGATTGGTAAGGTGTGATCTGGGTGCCTGCTGAGATCAGACTGTACTGGAGAGCATGCCTACTGCTTGTGATGAAAGAAATGAGGGACTGTCTCAGCAGGAATAAAAGAGAGAGATCATAGCCATTTTTTTCCCTGTCTGAAGACTTGTACTGAAAAAGAGCACATGTCCAGATACCAAGAAGAGGGTGCCCTGAGTCTGGTAAGAGACTAACATTGTACAAGTTGATATGTTGTCTGCTGGGAACTGTTGTGCTTTCCTCAAGGTCCTAAACTTTTTTTTTTTTTTTTCATCATTCAGAGGCCAGTGGGATAAAACTGGGACTGTTATAATAAGTTAGGACTGTCTTTACTGTATATACTATTGTTAGGTAATGCAGTTCAGTTCTGTTATCTGCTATTAGGGCCAGTTCACAAATGAATCGCACAGAAACCCTTTCTGACTTCCTTTGCGATTTCTTCACGACTCAGCGTGGTGTGATTTGCAGCCCATTCAATTTAATGGGCTGTAATCGCACTGGATCACACAATAGTGCATGCACTACTTTTCAAAATTAACTGCCCCAAATGCCATGGTCTAAAGCAGGGGCCTCCAAACTATGGCCTTCCAGTTGTTCAGGAACTACAATTCCCATCATGCCTAGTCATGTCTGTGAATGTCAGAGTTTTACAATGCCTCATGGGACGTGTAGTTCCGCAACAGCTGGAGTGCCATAGTTTGGCGATCCCTGGTCTAAAGGACGGGAAGTAAAAGGGAAATCTCCCAAGTGGGACACACTAATGGAAGTATTAACCATTTCTGATATATTTCAAGTTGGAAAAGAAAAAGCTCTGGCTTTATGTATAATTTAGGCTTTAGCCAGTTGAACATATTAGCTCCCAACCATCCCTTATTTGGAGGAACCAATTTCCTCCGTTCCTCTTTCCTCATAGGGGTTCCCTCTCTTTGGCCTGAAGTATAGACCGCTATAAAAAAAGGTTATAACCCAACTGAGTTTCAGTTTAAATCAGCAAAATAAATTTCAGGTGCATCAAAACAAAAGGTGTTCAAAGTTGTACAGTTCAGTTTCTTCAGTAAACAAACCTGTTCCCACCAACATGCTTCAAAGCAGGACCCCTGCTCTCGGTGTGGAACCTGTATACCCCGCAGAGGTCTGACATGTCCCCCTTTTGAGTCAGACCTATAGTTCTGACTTTAGAAGTGTTCATGCTTCCTACTGATTGGTGAACTCTAATGCGATCGGACTTTCCGACAACTAAACCATGGATTTTTGTTCGAAGGATTTTGGCTCCAACTTGTCTTGCATATGTAGCGCCATAACCCCTGTGGGGCGGCTATGAATTTTCTGGGCTTACTGATTACCTCCTCCTTGTAGCTCGTCGTTCGTTGTCTAGGGGTTCCCAGGGTTAGTACCCAGTAATGGCGGAGACTGACACTCAAAGTCCTTTTGAGGATTTTTATTTGCAAAAAGAAACATTCAAATATAACACAGTCTCTTAGTTGGGAATAGAGGGTATGGGTGATAAAGCTCAGGCACTTCAGAACTGCTGACATCAAATAAATGTCTCTTTAGATAGCCCAGGGAGTAGCCAATCGCAACTGGGCGCTTCACTGTTGGATAAACCCTTGTCTGTAGATCTAGCAGCCAACAAGTGATTCAAAATTAGTAAAGTCTCTGCCACAGACTATGTTGTAACCGAAGGATGGTTTAGGAACTTTTCCTATGGTACCTGAATCTTTAAGCCGTTTTGGCGATACCGTAGGAAATGCGGATTCTCTAGTGTCCATGCAGTCTCAGCTCCCAGGCACTTACTGAGCAGCCAGCTTCTTGACCCTCCTCCTAAGAGTCCTCCCCTGGTCGCTTGTACAAGTTGCTGTGCCTCTCCAATCCTGAGAGGACACCGGAACACTTCAGAATCCTCCTTCAGTTACTGGGCCTCGAACTAGCCAGTTCCGAGGCTCTGGAATGGATGGATCCCTACGCCAGACCATGAGGGCCTCTGGGGCTGGTCAGGGTGACCATGCTTACGGGGGAAGAAGACACTCCTGGGTCTGGGACCCCTCACAGGGTTGGTCCGGACCGGAACCAGGAATCAAAGAGCAAGCCGAACCACACAGACCCTGAACACGTGACTTCAGCACCTTAAATACCCCTTCCCAGAATACACAGCGGGGCCAGACGCGCCCACTGATTGGCTCAGAGAAAGATTGGCACCTAACACGTCCAACCAGGCTGCGTTCTCAGCCTGTCACAGGTGCTCACTTCACCTATGACCAGGCAGAACTCCAGTACAGCCCAGCCAAACTGACGCCAAAGTAAAAAAACCTAGAACAATTAACCCCCAGAACTCAATTACAGTTCTGGAAAAACTAAATTTAGAGAATAGCGCACACTTTAGAAAAGTGTCAGCGCTACACATACACACGGTCACACAAATGTTGGCTAACAATTACGAACGTAGTGACGTACAAGACGTACGTGATATCTCCATTGAGAACTCTAGTTTTACAAGACCGAGCGCTTCCGGCTCGTACTTGATTCCTATCATGCGTGGACTTTTGTCCAACAGACTTGTGTCCACACAATCGGAAAGTCCGACAAAAAACATTTGTTGGCAGAAAGTCCGACAACAAATGTTCGATGGAGCATACACACGGTCGGACTTTCCGCCAACAAGCTCACATCCAACATTTGTTGTCGGAAAATGCGATTGCGTGTACGGGGCATAAGTCTGACTCAGTTGGGGGTGTGTGGAACCTCTGCAGGGAGACCCTAATGTCCACATAATAAGGAACAGATCTTTCTGTGAAGCATGCTGGTAGGGAACGGGTTTTTCTATTCAGACTGTGGCTGCTTTCTAAAGAAAATTAATTGTATAACTTTAAACACCTTCTGTTTCAATGCACTTGGAATGTATTTATCTGATATAAACTTTGGGCTTTAAAGGCTAAGTTAATCTTTTTCATAAACTGGCTCGTGCTGAGAAGGGGTTCAAGTGGTTTAAAATAGACTGTACTATTTGTAATAATATTGTTTAATGCAAATGTCATTCGTGTAGACCTTTTCTGTCACCCATGAACCCATGCCAAAATATTCCCAATGTTTACATTCCTATATTTCTAGATTCTGGCTTATTTCCGTGACAAGGTAGTCATTAGGCGTCCCCTCTTCAGCCTTACAGGAGCTCTTTCTGATTCGGCGTGTTCTCTCCCATCACAGCAAAGACTTTTCACACTGCTGCAGCCCCTTTCCATTGCGGTGACCAATTTGTTAGCCCATGTCCTGGAAATAAGTCAATACCTAGAAATGTAAACATTAGGAGTATTTTGGCAGGGCTTCATGGGTGACAGAAAAGGCCTACAAATATGGTATGTGCATTCCAAACACAATGTATGTTACGATACTAGGGCCCCTTATCCGCATGGGTCCGTTTATGTAAAAGGTGAACTTCACCTTCTCCTAATAAAAAGGTGCGCTGAACTTTTCAAACTCTAAAATATTGCACTTTTTAAAGGAAAAGTAGTGGTTAAAAAAGGTTTTTGTGGGTTTAACCAATCATTTTTGCGGTATTGGGTGGAAGGGGTGTGTACTTTGCCTACATTCTTTGTCTGAAAGATGTCCTCTGTAAGTTGGGAGGTATGGTGTAGTAACCATGTGTCACCTCAGCTACTCCTGCTCAGGAATATACACTATATTGTCAAAAGTATTGGGACACCTGCCTTAACCGCTTCCTGACCGCCTCCTGCACATTTACGTCGGCAGAATGGCAAGGCTAGGCAAAAGCACGTACAGGTATGTCCCCTTTAATTGCCTAGCCATGGGGTCGGGGCAATCGGGTGATGATCAGTGCCCTGATTTACATGTTTGGATGTCCCCTGAGAGGAGATGCTGTTGATCGGCTCTCCTTGCCACACACTTTGTCAGTGTTAGGCGATGAGTGCCGATTACCGGCATTTCCGTGTTTACATGTGACCAGCTGAGATTGGACACAGTCAATCACATGGTTAAAGAGCCACAGCTCTTTACAGAGAGTGGGGTTTGCGATGTGTACTTGCAACACGGCGCAGGCGTGGTTGCCGCGTCCATGATCGCCGCGCTGTGCGCCCCCGCAGGCACGCAAAACCGGCCGTTCTGGGACGACGTCATCCCAGAACAAGAGCCGCACCACCCCTCTGTCATTTGGCGGGCGGCAAGCGGTTAAGGGAACAAATTAATTATATTGACCTTTTACATAAGGCAGAACTTATGTGCAACCCCTTATACATTAATATGTTTCTGTTTTAAAAATTCCTTATCATTTGTTCCCTTCTCTCCTCCCCTTCTGTCCTGCACAGCTATCAAAGTTCAGTTAAAATATGTGGAAAAGCAGATTTTAATAGTAGGCCATAATGTGCATAAGGTAAAGGCCAATACCCCTGGGGGATGCTTGGAGTAAAGATAGACACTTTAAAACGATGTATGCATGTGAGAAGGTAAACGTTTATTCAAAAATGTACACAGTGAACAAGGGAATGCTCAGAAGGCATGGTATGTTTGCAATGAGGATACAATCAGTTGATACAGTTTATAACATGTCAAAAGAGCAAAAACATACAAAGCATTATGACAGAGGTATAAACTTGCTTGGTGCATAAGGTAAGGAAGATGCCAACATGTTTCGGACTGTGGTCCTTTGTCAAGGCAATTTGTATCCTTAGAAACTCATCTGAATAGATGAAAGGTCATATAATTAGTCTCAATATATCAATACATTATATTTGCACTGGAGAAAATCTATATTGCTGGAGGAGATTTTTCTCAAAAAGAGGAAAAAACACAATGAGGTACTCACATGTCCTGCCAAAGCTCAATTGTTTGTCATATGGAACAGCCACTGAGCGTGGGATCCAGGGAATCAAGGGTGTATACAGTAAAAACAAAGTGTACTTATACACTGGGATATAAGAGACCTGCTGAGAACCCCCTCAGAATACAAGGTCCAACATACAGGGTTTAGGGCTGAAAGCCCAAGTCCTGTATTGAACACAGTGGGTCAGCGAGTGTGTCACTGTAAAAATAAAGTAAAATGGGAATAATCAGAAACTAGGAAAAACAAAGTAGGAGTATCTGGCTACAAAGGAGTAGACCTAGTATTTACCTGAGTATAGTTTGTGAGTAGAGGATAGGAGGTCAACTCTGGTCAGTCAGCAGCATGAGACTGAAGCCAGAGTGTAGAGGGTTTATATGTGGTCAGATAATGGACAACAGCTGTGGGTAGGTGTGTAACAACTAACCTGAGGCCGCAGTGCTGATTGGCTGCTGTGTTGTTGGGAGGCGGGCGCCAGAAAGCGCTGTGGTAACCTCCCAGTGTGGACCTCTGACGGGGCGGTGCCGGGCGCGGCCGCGTCATGACGGCGCGGCCGCGTCCGGCGTCGTAACGTCACCGACGCGGGACAGACGGTCGCCGACTTCCTGGTGCGCTCCACGGTGGAGCGCAAACAGGAAGTAGACCAGGAAGCTGGTCTAGATGGAAGGCGAGGGGGTGACGCGTGCGCAGTGAAGCAGATGCGCACGCGCACCTGGTCTTACCCGCGCCGGGTATTCAAAATAGAGGGGGAAAGGAAAAATGCAGGTGAAATGTTAAGTAGGTTGGTCCGTAAAGGGCGGATGATCACAAATGAGCGATGGGGGACATGCAGGTTTAGTACAATAGACAACCTAGTAATATATATGGCCTGTAAAACATTGGAGGGAAGGGGAAAAGAACATGTAACAATTTGATGCACAGTATATAATGCATGAATGGAAAAAACATGTGTCAATAATACATACAGAAAAGCATATATCAATACATATACAGTATGAGGTACATGAACATATATTCCTATATGCTGTGAGGGAACATCCAATCCACAGAGTAAAAGATATAATAATAATACAGGCAGTGTGTGTAGGGGTGTGGGTGCTTAAACGTGGGAGACCATAAGTTAAAGGTCTAGTTCACAAACTCCGGTCTCGAAGCCCTCAAGGTAAGGTTTAAAGTTGAAGGCCTCGTTTAGGCCGGGAGGTATGGTGGCATTGAGGTGGAAAATCCAACGAAGTTCGCTCTGAAGGAGCGCTTTGTTGTAATCACCACCTCGATTTGGGGGGGGGATATGGTCTAGAGCTCTGAATGAGATCTTGGGAATAGTATCAGAGTGGACAATAGAGGTGTGTCGTCCCAAAGGTAAATCGGGATCTCTTTGGTTTATACTGGTAACGTGTCCATAAATTCGTTTCCAGAATGGTAATTTCGTCTTGCCCACGTAGAAGCACCCACATTCACATTCTAAAAGGTAAACAATACCAACAGAACGACAATTTACATAATGCTTAGGAAAGAGGCGTTGACCATTGGGTAGAAGGTTATGTAGATTGGATTTGGGTAGGTATTTGCAATAGTTGCAATTGCCACATGGATAGGTGCCCTTAAGCTGTCTCTGGGATTTGTTACTACTCTTATATTCACTAGTAATGAGTTTATCACGGAGAGACGGAGCACGTCGATAGGTGATCAAAGGTTTGGGCGGAACAAAGGGGGAAAGGGCTCTGTCTGTAGAGATGATGTGCCAGTGTTTAAGTAGTATTTGAGTAATTTCATTGTATTGTTGGCAGTAATTCGTTATGATTCTAAGGGGTGGTTGTGTGGAGGGCCCAGATGGTTTAGGAGTGAGTAAAGCGGAACGTGATTTAGATTTCGCTTTTTTGTAAGCGTTTTTTAAAACGCTATTTTTGTAACCACGTGCGCGAAGTCTGTCCCTCAATACGGAGGCCTCGTGTTCAAAGGAGGTATCCGTGGAACAATTGCGTCGGGCACGTAGATATTGAGCAAAGGGAATGGATTTGAGTAAGGGTTGGGGGTGAAAACTAGAGGCTGCAAGGATGGTATTACCTGCAGTCGGTTTGCGAAAAAGTTGGCTTTGTAGTTGGCCATGTCTGTCCTTGCTAAGGGTGAGATCAAGGAAAGAGATGGAACTGTAGCTATATGTCATTGTAAATTTAAGATTGAGAGAATTGGAAGTATTGAGGTATATGAGAAAATGGTGTAGGGTATCTATGGGGCCCTGCCACAGAATCAAGATGTCATCTATGTAGCGGCGGAAAGACGCTATATGTTTAGTGTAGATGCTCGCAGCATCAGTGATAAATAGGTTTCGTTCCCACTCCCCCAGGTACAGATTGGCGTACGCCGGTGCGACGCCCTGTACCTGGAGGTAGTGGGAACCATTGAAGGAGAAAAAGTTATGAGTCAAGATGAATTTGAGTGCTCTGATAATAAAGAGCGATAACTCATGGGAATAAAGGTTGGCATTAGACAAGGTGTGTTGAATAGCAGTGAGTCCTAAGGTGTGAGGGATAGAACTGTAAAGGGCCTCAACGTCGATGGCAACCAGGACAGTGTTGGCATCAACGTGGAGGTCCGAGAGATCTTGGAGTAAGTGTGTGGTATCACGTATATATGAAGGTAGTGCCTGTACTAGGGGTTGGAGTAATTTGTCTATATAACGACTAAGGTTGTCAGTAAGGCATCCACGTCCGGAGACAATAGGTCTACCTGGTGGTCTGGGAAGGTTTTTGTGTACCTTGGGTAAGGCGTAAAAGGTGGCTTCTCTCGGAAATTTGGTTCTGACATAGTCGGCAGTAGATTTGTCAATAATGTGTTGTCTAAGGGCATCATCAACGAGAATATATAATTCCTGTTGGAACAACCTGATTGATGTACTGGGAATTATGGCATACCATTCGCGGTTGCGTAGTATGTTGAGACACATGTCAAGATAATCTAGTTTGTTAAGAACAACAATGTTTCCACCCTTGTCCGCCGGTTTAATCACTATCAGAGGGTTGGTTTTTAAATTTTGTAAGGCCAGGTGTTGGTTGTAAGTAAAGTTTTTTTGTTTGGGATGAGTAGGATAGATTTGCAAATGTCGAATTTCGTTCGTCACTGACTGTAAAAATAGTGCAGCACGTGGATTGGTGCTGGGTGAAGGAAAAAAACTTGATTTTTTCTTGAGCGAAGTATGGTGTGAAGAATGTGAATTGGAAGGAGGAATTTCGTCCTCAAAGTTGTTGAGCACATTGTCAAGGTCAATGGTGTCAATCAAATCTGGTGGATTGTTTTCCTCCAGTAGTTCAATGAGCTGCTGAAGAGCAGTAGTCTCAGTGGCGGTGTGCAAAACATTGTCAGTAAAAGGGTTGGGAGTGTACATGCTGTGTAGAAGTAACTTACGGACAAAGAGATGTATATCTTTAATGACTGTGAACTTGTCAAGCTGTGAAGTTGGACAAAAAGTAAGTCCCTTCTCAAGGACTGAGATTTCGTGTTTGGTAAGTGTATGGGAGGAAAGGTTAATGATGTTGTTAGAAGATATTTCTAGCGTGTTGGTCGTTTGTTTTTTGGGTTGAGAGAAGTGGATTGGTGATGTGTCTGTAGTGAAGTTCGCATTTTGTCTAAAAAATCTGCACGCTGAGATGCAGATGGAAGTGAGTGCGATCTGTGTGTCTTGGCGTTAGAGGGGGCCACCGGCGAGTCCCCAAGGGGGGAGGCGCCGGGGGTCCCCTCCACGTCAGACACATCGTCACTCGAAAAATTTGGTGTGCGTCCACGTTTGGGCTTGCGAAGCCCCAAAGGGAGATTAGGTTGATGGGGTACGTGAGTAGAGGTGTAGGTCTTGTCAGTGGAGGAACGAGGATTCGGTGGTCGAAGACCAGAGCGTGTGGTGTTGTCGGAGCGATTTGTGCGATTTGTATCGCTCCATTTGTATGCACGTTCCTCATGAAAGGCTTTCTTGTCACGAAAGAATTTTTTATCCTTTTGTGCAAGAATATCATGGTTAAATTTGTCAAAACGGGTTTTTAACTGTTCGTCAAGTGAGATATATAGAGGATGTGTTTGAAATTGCTCAAGCTGTGTGTTAATCAATTCAAGTTTAGTATCTAAAGCAGTCATTTGAGACTCATATTCAGTAATCAATAATTTCATGAGTTCATTAGAGCAATTTTTCAGGACATTTTCCCAGGAGGCCTTGAAGTCCGGGCGAATGTCCTGGAAAGTGGGGAAGATTTGTACCCGGAGACCAAAGGGGTTAATGCCATGGGCAATATATTCTTTAAAAGATTTTATGTGCCAGAAGAGGGAGGCCTTCTTTTGGACGGTATGGGTAAGGTTGAGGAAGGTATGCTTGAGTTGTGACTGAACATACTCATTAGACTCAAAGTGGTGCATGGTGTTGGACATGCGTGTGTCCCATTCATCTCCAAGGTACAAAGCCATAATTAAAACTAGGTGAAAGATATGTGATAAAATTCACAATAATAGATATCAGTGCAAATGTATGATGTATGAAGCAAGGATGAGTATATGGTATAAGCAAAATGCTATATGGGGTATGTAGTAAGGGGTACAAAATAGAGGAAATAAGTAAGGTATTGAATACAGTATCACCTAAACTTGCCCGTTTGGGGATTTGGATGGGGTAACCATCAAGATAAGAAAAATTGTTTTGGTGGGCAAGTAGGTGGGACAACAAATGGTCTATCGCATCCCAGAATTGTATAACAGTTTTAATAGTAGGCCATAATGTGCATAAGGTAAAGGCCAATACCCCTGGGGGATGCTTGGAGTAAAGATAGACACTTTAAAACGATGTATGCATGTGAGAAGGTAAACGTTTATTCAAAAATGTACACAGTGAACAAGGGAATGCTCAGAAGGCATGGTATGTTTGCAATGAGGATACAATCAGTTGATACAGTTTATAACATGTCAAAAGAGCAAAAACATACAAAGCATTATGACAGAGGTATAAACTTGCTTGGTGCATAAGGTAAGGAAGATGCCAACATGTTTCGGACTGTGGTCCTTTGTCAAGGCAATTTGTATCCTTAGAAACTCATCTGAATAGATGAAAGGTCATATAATTAGTCTCAATATATCAATACATTATATTTGCACTGGAGAAAATCTATATTGCTGGAGGAGATTTTTCTCAAAAAGAGGAAAAAGCACAATGAGGTACTCACATGTCCTGCCAAAGCTCAATTGTTTGTCATATGGAACAGCCACTGAGCGTGGGATCCAGGGAATCAAGGGTGTATACAGTAAAAACAAAGTGTACTTATACACTGGGATATAAGAGACCTGCTGAGAACCCCCTCAGAATACAAGGTCCAACATACAGGGTTTAGGGCTGAAAGCCCAAGTCCTGTATTGAACACAGTGGGTCAGCGAGTGTGTCACTGTAAAAATAAAGTAAAATGGGAATAATCAGAAACTGGGAAAAACAAAGTAGGAGTATCTGGCTACAAAGGAGTAGACCTAGTATTTACCTGAGTATAATCCACTTCTCTCAACCCAAAAAACAAACGACCAACACGCTAGAAATATCTTCTAACAACATCATTAACCTTTCCTCCCATACACTTACCAAACACGAAATCTCAGTCCTTGAGAAGGGACTTACTTTTTGTCCAACTTCACAGCTTGACAAGTTCACAGTCATTAAAGATATACATCTCTTTGTCCGTAAGTTACTTCTACACAGCATGTACACTCCCAACCCTTTTACTGACAATGTTTTGCACACCGCCACTGAGACTACTGCTCTTCAGCAGCTCATTGAACTACTGGAGGAAAACAATCCACCAGATTTGATTGACACCATTGACCTTGACAATGTGCTCAACAACTTTGAGGACGAAATTCCTCCTTCCAATTCACATTCTTTACACCATACTTCGCTCAAGAAAAAATCAAGTTTTTTTCCTTCACCCAGCACCAATCCACGTGCTGCACTATTTTTACAGTCAGTGACGAACGAAATTCGACATTTGCAAATCTATCCTACTCATCCCAAACAAAAAAACTTTACTTACAACCAACATCTGGCCTTACAAAATTTAAAAACCAACCCTCTGATAGTGATTAAACCGGCGGACAAGGGTGGAAATATTGTTGTTCTTAACAAACTAGATTATCTTGACATGTGTCTCAACATACTACGCAACCGCGAATGGTATGCCATAATTCCCAGTACATCAATCAGGTTGTTCCAACAGGAATTATATATTCTCGTTGATGATGCCCTTAGACAACACATTATTGACAAATCTACTGCCGACTATGTCAGAACCAAATTTCCGAGAGAAGCCACCTTTTACGCCTTACCCAAGGTACACAAAAACCTTCCCAGACCACCAGGTAGACCTATTGTCTCCGGACGTGGATGCCTTACTGACAACCTTAGTCGTTATATAGACAAATTACTCCAACCCCTAGTACAGGCACTACCTTCATATATACGTGATACCACACACTTACTCCAAGATCTCTCGGACCTCCACGTTGATGCCAACACTGTCCTGGTTGCCATCGACGTTGAGGCCCTTTACAGTTCTATCCCTCACACCTTAGGACTCACTGCTATTCAACACACCTTGTCTAATGCCAACCTTTATTCCCATGAGTTATCGCTCTTTATTATCAGAGCACTCAAATTCATCTTGACTCATAACTTTTTCTCCTTCAATGGTTCCCACTACCTCCAGGTACAGGGCGTCGCCATGGGCACTTGCTGTGCACCGGCGTACGCCAATCTGTACCTGGGGGAGTGGGAACGAAACCTATTTATCACTGATGCTGCGAGCATCTACACTAAACATATAGCGTCTTTCCGCCGCTATATAGATGACATCTTGATTCTGTGGCAGGGCCCCATAGACACCCTACACCATTTTCTCATATACCTCAATACTTCCAATTCTCTCAATCTTAAATTTACAATGACATATAGCTACAGTTCCATCTCTTTCCTTGATCTCACCCTTAGCAAGGACAGACATGGCCAACTACAAAGCCAACTTTTTCGCAAACCGACTGCAGGTAATACCATTCTTGCAGCCTCCAGTTTTCACCCCCAACCCTTACTTAAATCCATTCCCTTTGCTCAATATCTACGTGCCCGACGCAATTGTTCCACGGATACCTCCTTTGAACACGAGGCCTCCGTATTGAGGGACAGACTTCGCGCACGTGGTTACAAAAATAGCGTTTTAAAAAACGCTTATAAAAAAGCGAAATCTAAATCACGTTCCGCTTTACTCACTCCTAAACCATCTGGGCCCTCCACACAACCACCCCTTAGAATCATAACGAATTACTGCCAACAATACAATGAAATTACTCAAATACTACTTAAACACTGGCACATCATCTCTACAGACAGAGCCCTTTCCCCCTTTGTTCCGCCCAAACCTTTGATCACCTATCGACGTGCTCCGTCTCTCCGTGATAAACTCATTACTAGTGAATACAAGAGTAGTAACAAATCCCAGAGACAGCTTAAGGGCACCTATCCATGTGGCAATTGCAACTATTGCAAATACCTACCCAAATCCAATCTACATAACCTTCTACCCAATGGTCAACGCCTCTTTCCTAAGCATTATGTAAATTGTCGTTCTGTTGGTATTGTTTACCTTTTAGAATGTGAATGTGGGTGCTTCTACGTGGGCAAGACGAAATTACCATTCTGGAAACGAATTTATGGACACGTTACCAGTATAAACCAAAGAGATCCCGATTTACCTTTGGGACGACACACCTCTATTGTCCACTCTGATACTATTCCCAAGATCTCATTCAGAGCTCTAGACCATATCCCCCCCCCAAATCGAGGTGGTGATTACAACAAAGCGCTCCTTCAGAGCGAACTTCGTTGGATTTTCCACCTCAATGCCACCATACCTCCCGGCCTAAACGAGGCCTTCAACTTCAAACCTTACCTTGAGGGCTTCGAGACCGGAGTTTGTGAACTAGACCTTTAACTTATGGTCTCCCACGTTTAAGCACCCACACCCCAACACACACTGCCTGTATTATTATTATATCTCTTACTCTGTGGATTGGATGTTCCCTCACAGCATATAGGAATATATGTTCATGTACCTCATACTGTATATGTATTGATATATGCTCTTCTGTATGTATTATTGACACATGTTTTTCCATTTATGCATTATATACTGTGCATCAAATTGTTACATGTTCTTTTCCCCTTCCCTCCAACGTTTTACAGGCCATATATATTACTAGGTTGTCTACTGTACTAAACCTGCATGTCCCCCATCGCTCATTTGTGATCATCCGTCCTTTATGGACCAACCTACAAACATTTCACCTGCATTTTTCTTTTCCCCCTCTATTTTGAATACCCGGCGCGGGTAAGACCAGGTGCGCGTGCGCATCTGCTTCACTGCGCACGCGTCACCCCCTCGCCTTCCATCTAGACCAGCTTCCTGGTCTACTTCCTGTTTGCGCTCCACCGTGGAGCGCACCAGGAAGTCGGCGACCGTCTGTCCCGCGTCGGTGACGTCACGACGCCGGACGCGGCCGCGCCGTCATGACGCGGCCGCGCCCGGCACCGCCCCGTCAGAGGTCCACACTGGGAGGTTACCACAGCGCTTTCTGGCGCCCGCCTCCCAACAACACAGCAGCCAATCAGCACTGCGGCCTCAGGTTAGTTGTTACACACCTACCCACAGCTGTTGTCCATTATCTGACCACATATAAACCCTCCACACTCTGGCTTCAGTCTCATGCTGCTGACTGACCAGAGTTGACCTCCCATCCTCTACTCACAAACTATACTCAGGTAAATACTAGGTCTACTCCTTTGTAGCCAGATACTCTTACTTTGTTTTTCCTAGTTTCTGATTATTCCCATTTTACTTTATTTTTACAGTGACACACTCGCTGACCCACTGTGTTTAATACAGGACTTGGGCTTTTAGCCCTAAACCCTGTATGTTGGACCTTGTATTCTGAGGGGGTTCTCAGCAGGTCTCCTATACCCCAGTGTATAAGTACACTCTGTTTTTACTGCATACACCCTTGATTCCCTGGATCCCACGCTCAGTGGCTTTTCCATATGACAAACAATTGAGCTTTGGCAGGACATGTGAGTACCTCATTGTGCTTTTTTCTCTTTTTGAGATAAATCTCCTCCAGCAATATAGATTTTCTCCAGTGCAAATATAATGTATTGATATATTGAGACTAATTATATGACCTTTCATCTATTCAGATGAGTTTCTAAGGATACAAATTGCCTTGACAAAGGACCACAGTCCGAAACATGTTGGCATCTTCCTTACCTTATGCACCAAGCAAGTTTATACCTCTGTCATAATGCTTTGTATGTTTTTGCTCTCTTGACATGTTATAAACTGTATCAACTGATTGTATCCTCATTGCAAACATACCATGCCTTCTGAGCATTCCCTTGTTCACTGTGTACATTTTTGAATAAACGTTTACCTTCTCACATGCATACATCGTTTTAAAGTGTCTATCTTTACTCCAAGCATCCCCCAGGGGTATTGGCCTTTACCTTATGCACATTATGGCCTACTATTAAAACTTTATACAATTCTGGGATGCGATAGACCATTTGTTGTCCCACCTACTTGCCCACCAAAATAATTTTTCTTATACTGATGGTTACCCCATCCAAATCCCCAACCGGGCAAGTTTAGGTGATACTATATTTAATACTTTACTCATTTCCCCTATCTTGTACCCTTTACTACATACCCCATAGAGTATTTTCCTTATACCATATACTCATCCTTGCTTCATATATCATACATTTGCACTGTTATCTATTATTGTGAATTTTATCACATATCTTTCACCTAGTTTTAATTATGGCTTTGTACCTTGGAGATGAATGGGACACACGCATGTCCAACACCATGCACCACTTTGAGTCTAATGAGTATGTTCAGTCACAACTCAAGTATACCTTCCTCAACCTTACCCACACCGTCCAAAAGAAGGCCTCCCTCTTCTGGCACATAAAATCTTTTAAAGAATATATTGCCCATGGCATTAACCCCTTTGGTCTCCGGGTACAAATCTTCCCCACTTTCCAGGACATTCGCCCGGACTTCAAGGCCTCCTGGGAAAATGTCCTGAAAAATTGCTCTAATGAACTCATGAAATTATTGATTACTGAATATGAGTCTCAAATGACTGCTTTAGATACTAAACTTGAACTGATTAACACACAGCTTGAGCAATTTCAAACACATCCTCTATATATCTCACTTGACGAACAGTTAAAAACCCGTTTTGACAAATTTAACCATGATATTCTTGCACAAAAGGATAAAAAATTCTTTCGTGACAAGAAAGCCTTTCATGAGGAACGTGCATACAAATGGAGCGATACAAATCG
The DNA here is from genome assembly GCA_028564925.1 of Lithobates sylvaticus. NCBI lineage: Eukaryota > Metazoa > Chordata > Amphibia > Anura > Ranidae > Lithobates > Lithobates sylvaticus. The sequence continues at coordinate 730,520,830 of CM053026.1, forward strand.
CACAAATCGCTCCGACAACACCACACGCTCTGGTCTTCGACCACCGAATCCTCGTTCCTCCACTGACAAGACCTACACCTCTACTCACGTACCCCATCAACCTAATCTCCCTTTGGGGCTTCGCAAGCCCAAACGTGGACGCACACCAAATTTTTCGAGTGACGATGTGTCTGACGTGGAGGGGACCCCCGGCGCCTCCCCCCTTGGGGACTCGCCGGTGGCCCCCTCTAACGCCAAGACACACAGATCGCACTCACTTCCATCTGCATCTCAGCGTGCAGATTTTTTAGACAAAATGCGAACTTCACTACAGACACATCACCAATCCACTTCTCTCAACCCAAAAACCAAACGACCAACACGCTAGAAATATCCTCTAACAACATCATTAACCTTTCCTCCCATACACTTACCAAACACGAAATCTCAGTCCTTGAGAAGGGACTTACTTTTTGTCCAACTTCACAGCTTGACAAGTTCACAGTCATTAAAGATATACATCTCTTTGTCCGTAAGTTACTTCTACACAGCATGTACACTCCCAACCCTTTTACTGACAATGTTTTGCACACCGCCACTGAGACTACTGCTCTTCAGCAGCTCATTGAACTACTGGAGGAAAACAATCCACCAGATTTGATTGACACCATTGACCTTGACAATGTGCTTAACAACTTTGAGGACGAAATTCCTCCTTCCAATTCACATTCTTCACACCATACTTCGCTAAAGAAAAAATCAAGTTTTTTTCCTTCACCCAGCACCAATCCACGGGCTGCACTATTTTTACAGTCAGTGACGAACGAAATTCGACATTTGCAAATCTATCCCACTCATCCCAAACAAAAAAACTTTACTTATAACCAACACCTGGCCTTACAAAATTTAAAAACCAACCCTCTGATAGTGATTAAACCGGCGGACAAGGGTGGAAACATTGTTGTTCTTAACAAACTAGATTATCTTGACATGTGTCTCAACATACTACGCAACCGCGAATGGTATGCCATAATTCCCAGTACATCAATCAGGTTGTTCCAACAGGAATTATATATCCTTGTTGATGATGCCCTTAGACAACACATTATTGACAAATCTACTGCCGACTATGTCAGAACCAAATTTCCGAGAGAAGCCACCTTTTACGCCTTACCCAAGGTACACAAAAACCTTCCCAGACCACCAGGTAGACCTATTGTCTCCGGACGTGGATGCCTTACTGACAACCTTAGTCGTTATATAGACAAATTACTCCAACCCCTAGTACAGGCACTACCTTCATATATACGTGATACCACACACTTACTCCAAGATCTTTCGGACCTCCACGTTGATGCCAACACTGTCCTGGTTGCCATCGACGTTGAGGCCCTTTACAGTTCTATCCCTCACACCTTAGGACTCACTGCCATTCAACACACCTTGTCTAATACCAACCTTTATTCCCATGAGTTATCGCTCTTTATTATCAGAGCACTCAAATTCATCTTGACTCATAACTTTTTCTCCTTCAATGGTTCCCACTACCTCCAGGTACAGGGCGTCGCCATGGGCACTTGCTGTGCACCGGCGTACGCCAATCTGTACCTGGGGGAGTGGGAACGAAACCTATTTATCACTGATGCTGCGAGCATCTACACTAAACATATAGCGTCTTTCCGCCGCTACATAGATGACATCTTGATTCTGTGGCAGGGCCCCATAGATACCCTACACCATTTTCTCATATACCTCAATACTTCCAATTCTCTCAATCTTAAATTTACAATGACATATAGCTACAGTTCCATCTCTTTCCTTGATCTTACCCTTAGCAAGGACAGACATGGCCAACTACAAAGCCAACTTTTTCGCAAACCGACTGCAGGTAATACCATCCTTGCAGCCTCCAGTTTTCACCCCCAACCCTTACTTAAATCCATTCCCTTTGCTCAATATCTACGTGCCCGACGCAATTGTTCCACGGATACCTCCTTTGAACACGAGGCCTCCGTATTGAGGGACAGACTTCGCGCACGTGGTTACAAAAATAGCGTTTTAAAAAACGCTTACAAAAAAGCGAAATCTAAATCACGTTCCGCTTTACTCACTCCTAAACCATCTGGGCCCTCCACACAACCACCCCTTAGAATCATAACGAATTACTGCCAACAATACAATGAAATTACTCAAATACTACTTAAACACTGGCACATCATCTCTACAGACAGAGCCCTTTCCCCCTTTGTTCCGCCCAAACCTTTGATCACCTATCGACGTGCTCCGTCTCTCCGTGATAAACTCATTACTAGTGAATACAAGAGTAGTAACAAATCCCAGAGACAGCTTAAGGGCACCTATCCATGTGGCAATTGCAACTATTGCAAATACCTACCCAAATCCAATCTACATAACCTTCTACCCAATGGTCAACGCCTCTTTCCTAAGCATTATGTAAATTGTCGTTCTGTTGGTATTGTTTACCTTTTAGAATGTGAATGTGGGTGCTTCTACGTGGGCAAGACGAAATTACCATTCTGGAAACGAATTTATGGACACGTTACCAGTATAAACCAAAGAGATCCCGATTTACCTTTGGGACGACACACCTCTATTGTCCACTCTGATACTATTCCCAAGATCTCATTCAGAGCTCTAGACCATATCCCCCCCCCAAACCGAGGGGGTGATTACAACAAAGCGCTCCTTCAGAGCGAACTTCGTTGGATTTTCCACCTCAATGCCACCATACCTCCCGGCCTAAACGAGGCCTTCAACTTTAAACCTTACCTTGAGGGCTTCGAGACCGGAGTTTGTGAACTAGACCTTTAACTTATGGCCTCCCACGTTTAAGCACCCACACCCCAATACACACTGTCTGTATTACTATTATATCCCTTACTCTGTGGATTGGATGTTTCCTCACAGCATATAGGAATATATGTTCATGTACCTCATACTGTATATGTATTGATATATGCTCTTCTGTATGTATTATTGACACATGCTTTTCCATACATGCATTATATACTGTGCATCAAATTGTTACATGTTCTTTTTCCCTTCCCTCCAATGGTCTACAGGCCATATATATTACTAGGTTGTCTATTGTACTAAACCTGCATGTCCCCCATCGCGCATTTGTGATCATCCGCCCTTTATGGACCAACCTACTAACATTTCACCTGCATTCTTTTTTTCCCCCTCTATTTTGAATACCCGGCGCGGGTAAGACCAGGTGCGCGTGCGCATCTGCTTCACTGCGCACGCGTCACCCCCTCGCCTTCCATCTAGACCAGCTTCCTGGTCTACTTCCTGTTTGCGCTCCACCGTGGAGCGCACCAGGAAGTCGGCGACCGTCTGTCCCGCGTCGGTGACGTCACGACGCCGGACGCGGCCGCGCCGTCATGACGCGGCCGCGCCCGGCACCGCCCCGTCAGAGGTCCACACTGGGAGGTTACCACAGCGCTTCCTGGCGCCCGCCTCCCAACAACACAGCAGCCAATCAGCACTGCGGCCTCAGGTTAGTTGTTACACACCTACCCACAGCTGTTGTCCATTATCTGACCACATATAAACCCTCCACACTCTGGCTTCAGTCTCATGCTGCTGACTGACCAGAGTTGACCTCCTATCCTCTACTCACAAACTATACTCAGGTAAATACCAGGCCTACTCCTTTGTAGCCAGATACTCTTACTTTGTTTTTCTAGTTTCTGATTATTCCCATTTTACTTTATTTTACAGTGACACACTCGCTGACCCACTGTGTTTAATACAGGACTTGGGCTTTTAGCCCTAAACCCTGTATGTTGGACCTTGTATTCTGAGGGGGTTCTCAGCAGGTTTCCTATACCCCAGTGTATAAGTACACTCTGTTTTTACTGCATACACCCTTGATTCCCTGGATCCCACGCTCAGTGGCTTTTCCATATGACAAACAATTGAGCTTTGGCAGGACATGTGAGTACCTCATTGTGCCTTTTTCTCTTTTTGAGATAAATCTCCTCCAGCAATATAGATTTTCTCCAGTGCAAATATAATGTATTGATATACTGAGACTAATTATATGACCTTTCATCTATTCAGATGAGTTTCTAAGGATACAAATTGCCTTGACAAAGGACCACAGTCCGAAACATGTTGGCATCTTCCTTACCTTATGCACCAAGCAAGTTTATACCTCTGTCATAATGCTTTGTATGTTTTTGCTCTCTTGACATGTTATAAACTGTATCAACTGATTGTATCCTCATTGCAAACATACCATGCCTTCTGAGCATTCCCTTGTTCACTGTGTACATTTTTGAATAAACGTTTACCTTCTCACATGCATACATCGTTTTAAAGTGTCTATCTTTACTCCAAGCATCCCCCAGGGGTATTGGCCTTTACCTTATGCACATTATGGCCTACTATTAAAACTGTTATACAATTCTGGGATGCGATAGACCATTTGTTGTCCCACCTACTTGCCCACCAAAACAATTTTTTCTGACACACGCATGTCCAACACCATGCACCACTTTGAGTCTAATGAGTATGTTCAGTCACAACTCAAGTATACCTTCCTCAACCTTACCCATACCGTCCAAAAGAAGGCCTCCCTCTTCTGGCACATAAAATCTTTTAAAGAATATATTGCCCATGGCATTAACCCCTTTGGTCTCCGGGTACAAATCTTCCCCACTTTCCAGGACATTCGCCCGGACTTCAAGGCCTCCTGGGAAAATGTCCTGAAAAATTGCTCTAATGAACTCATGAAATTATTGATTACTGAATATGAGTCTCAAATGACTGCTTTAGATACTAAACTTGAATTGATTAACACACAGCTTGAGCAATTTCAAACACATCCTCTATATATCTCACTTGACGAACAGTTAAAAACCCGTTTTGACAAATTTAACCATGATATTCTTGCACAAAAGGATAAAAAATTCTTTCGTGACAAGAAAGCCTTTCATGAGGAACGTGCATACAAATGGAGCGATACAAATCGCACAAATCGCTCCGACAACACCACACGTTCTGGTCTTCGACCACCGAATCCTCGTTCCTCCACTGACAAGACCTACACCTCTACTCACGTACCCCATCAACCTAATCTCCCTTTGGGGCTTCGCAAGCCCAAACGTGGACGCACACCAAATTTTTCGAGTGACGATGTGTCTGACGTGGAGGGGACCCCCGGCGCCTCCCCCCTTGGGGACTCGCCGGTGGCCCCCTCTAACGCCAAGACACACAGATCGCACTCACTTCCATCTGCATCTCAACGTGCAGATTTTTTAGACAAAATGCGAACTTCACTACAGACACATCACCAATCCACTTCTCTCAACCCAAAAAACAAACGACCAACACGCTAGAAATATCTTCTAACAACATCATTAACCTTTCCTCCCATACACTTACCAAACACGAAATCTCAGTCCTTGAGAAGGGACTTACTTTTTGTCCAACTTCACAGCTTGACAAGTTCACAGTCATTAAAGATATACATCTCTTTGTCCGTAAGTTACTTCTACACAGCATGTACACTCCCAACCCTTTTACTGACAATGTTTTGCACACCGCCACTGAGACTACTGCTCTTCAGCAGCTCATTGAACTACTGGAGGAAAACAATCCACCAGATTTGATTGACACCATTGACCTTGACAATGTGCTCAACAACTTTGAGGACGAAATTCCTCCTTCCAATTCACATTCTTTACACCATACTTCGCTCAAGAAAAAATCAAGTTTTTTTCCTTCACCCAGCACCAATCCACGTGCTGCACTATTTTTACAGTCAGTGACGAACGAAATTCGACATTTGCAAATCTATCCTACTCATCCCAAACAAAAAAACTTTACTTACAACCAACATCTGGCCTTACAAAATTTAAAAACCAACCCTCTGATAGTGATTAAACCGGCGGACAAGGGTGGAAATATTGTTGTTCTTAACAAACTAGATTATCTTGACATGTGTCTCAACATACTACGCAACCGCGAATGGTATGCCATAATTCCCAGTACATCAATCAGGTTGTTCCAACAGGAATTATATATTCTCGTTGATGATGCCCTTAGACAACACATTATTGACAAATCTACTGCCGACTATGTCAGAACCAAATTTCCGAGAGAAGCCACCTTTTACGCCTTACCCAAGGTACACAAAAACCTTCCCAGACCACCAGGTAGACCTATTGTCTCCGGACGTGGATGCCTTACTGACAACCTTAGTCGTTATATAGACAAATTACTCCAACCCCTAGTACAGGCACTACCTTCATATATACGTGATACCACACACTTACTCCAAGATCTCTCGGACCTCCACGTTGATGCCAACACTGTCCTGGTTGCCATCGACGTTGAGGCCCTTTACAGTTCTATCCCTCACACCTTAGGACTCACTGCTATTCAACACACCTTGTCTAATGCCAACCTTTATTCCCATGAGTTATCGCTCTTTATTATCAGAGCACTCAAATTCATCTTGACTCATAACTTTTTCTCCTTCAATGGTTCCCACTACCTCCAGGTACAGGGCGTCGCCATGGGCACTTGCTGTGCACCGGCGTACGCCAATCTGTACCTGGGGGAGTGGGAACGAAACCTATTTATCACTGATGCTGCGAGCATCTACACTAAACATATAGCGTCTTTCCGCCGCTACATAGATGACATCTTGATTCTGTGGCAGGGCCCCATAGACACCCTACACCATTTTCTCATATACCTCAATACTTCCAATTCTCTCAATCTTAAATTTACAATGACATATAGCTACAGTTCCATCTCTTTCCTTGATCTCACCCTTAGCAAGGACAGACATGGCCAACTACAAAGCCAACTTTTTCGCAAACCGACTGCAGGTAATACCATCCTTGCAGCCTCCAGTTTTCACCCCCAACCCTTACTTAAATCCATTCCCTTTGCTCAATATCTACGTGCCCGACGCAATTGTTCCACGGATACCTCCTTTGAACACGAGGCCTCCGTATTGAGGGACAGACTTCGCGCACGTGGTTACAAAAATAGCGTTTTAAAAAACGCTTACAAAAAAGCGAAATCTAAATCACGCTCCGCTTTACTCATTCCTAAACCATCTGGGCCCTCCACACAACCACCCCTTAGAATCATAACGAATTACTGCCAACAATACAATGAAATTACTCAAATACTACTTAAACACTGGCACATCATCTCTACAGACAGAGCCCTTTCCCCCTTTGTTCCGCCCAAACCTTTGATCACCTATCGACGTGCTCCGTCTCTCCGTGATAAACTCATTACTAGTGAATATAAGAGTAGTAACAAATCCCAGAGACAACTTAAGGGCACCTATCCATGTGGCAATTGCAACTATTGCAAATACCTACCCAAATCCAATCTACATAACCTTCTACCCAATGGTCAACGCCTCTTTCCTAAGCATTATGTAAATTGTCGTTCTGTTGGTATTGTTTACCTTTTAGAATGTGAATGTGGGTGCTTCTACGTGGGCAAGACGAAATTACCATTCTGGAAACGAATTTATGGACACGTTACCAGTATAAACCAAAGAGATCCCGATTTACCTTTGGGACGACACACCTCTATTGTCCACTCTGATACTATTCCCAAGATCTCATCCAGAGCTCTAGACCATATCCCCCCCCCAAATCGAGGTGGTGATTACAACAAAGCGCTCCTTCAGAGCGAACTTCGTTGGATTTTCCACCTCAATGCCACCACACCTCCCGGCCTAAACGAGGCCTTCAACTTTAAACCTTACCTTGAGGGCTTCGAGACCGGAGTCTGTGAATTAGACCTTTAACTTATGGTCTCCCACGTTTAAGCACCCACATCCCTACACACACTGCCTGTATTATTATTATATCTTTTACTCTGTGGATTGGATGTTCCCTCACAGCATATAGGAATATATGTTCATGTACCTCATACTGTATATGTATTGATATATGCTTTTCTGTATGTATTATTGACACATGTTTTTTCCATTCATGCATTATATACTGTGCATCAAATTGTTACATGTTCTTTTCCCCTTCCCTCCAACGTTTTACAGGCCATATATATTACTAGGTTGTCTATTGTACTAAACCTGCATGTCCCCCATCGCTCATTTGTGATCATCCGCCCTTTACGGACCAACCTACTTAACATTTCACCTGCATTTTTCCTTTCCCCCTCTATTTTGAATACCCGGCGCGGGTAAGACCAGGTGCGCGTGCGCATTTGTTTTACTGCGCACGCGTCACCCCCTCGCCTTCCATCTAGACCAGCTTCCTGGTCTACTTCCTGTTTGCGCTCCACCGTGGAGCGCACCAGGAAGTCGGCGACCGTCTGTCCCGCGTCGGTGACGTTACGACGCCGGACGCGGCCGCGCCGTCATGACGCGGCCGCGCCCGGCACCGCCCCGTCAGAGGTCCACACTGGGAGGTTACCACAGCGCTTTCTGGCGCCCGCCTCCCAACAACACAGCAGCCAATCAGCACTGCGGCCTCAGGTTAGTTGTTACACACCTACCCACAGCTGTTGTCCATTATCTGACCACATATAAACCCTCTACACTCTGGCTTCAGTCTCATGCTGCTGACTGACCAGAGTTGACCTCCTATCCTCTACTCACAAATTATACTCAGGTAAATACTAGGTCTACTCCTTTGTAGCCAGATACTCCTACTTTGTTTTTCCCAGTTTCTGATTATTCCCATTTTACTTTATTTTTACAGTGACACACTCGCTGACCCACTGTGTTTAATACAGGACTTGGGCTTTTAGCCCTAAACCCTGTATGTTGGACCTTGTATTCTGAGGGGGTTCTCAGCAGGTCTCTTATATCCCAGTGTATAAGTACACTTTGTTTTTACTGTATACACCCTTGATTCCCTGGATCCCACGCTCAGTGGCTGTTCCATATGACAAACAATTGAGCTTTGGCAGGACATGTGAGTACCTCATTGTGCTTTTTCCTCTTTTTGAGAAAAATCTCCTCCAGCAATATAGATTTTCTCCAGTGCAAATATAATGTATTGATATATTGAGACTAATTATATGACCTTTCATCTATTCAGATGAGTTTCTAAGGATACAAATTGCCTTGACAAAGGACCACAGTCCGAAACATGTTGGCATCTTCCTTACCTTATGCACCAAGCAAGTTTATACCTCTGTCATAATGCTTTGTATGTTTTTGCTCTTTTGACATGTTATAAACTGTATCAACTGATTGTATCCTCATTGCAAACATACCATGCCTTCTGAGCATTCCCTTGTTCACTGTGTACATTTTTGAATAAACGTTTACCTTCTCACATGCATACATCGTTTTAAAGTGTCTATCTTTACTCCAAGCATCCCCCAGGGGTATTGGCCTTTACCTTATGCACATTATGGCCTACTATTAAAACTGTTATACAATTCTGGGATGCGATAGACCATTTGTTGTCCCACCTACTTGCCCACCAAAACAATTATGCAAAGAAAAATCTTGGATGTTTTTTCAGACGGAATTCCGCTCAAGCTTGGCAAGCATACACACGGTCACACAAAAGTTTGCTGAACCTTCGACCGTCAAGAACGCGGTGGCGTACAACACTACAACAAGCCAAGAAAAAGAAGTTCAATGCTTCAGAGGATGCGCCGAATTGTTTCCGAGCATGCGTAGGAATTTTGCGCGTCGGAATTGGTACAGACGATCGGAATTTTCCGACCGAAAAATTGAGAACCTGCTCTCAATCTTTTGCTGGCTGGAATTCCGCCAGCAAAAGTCCGATGGAGCATACACACGGTCGCATTTTCTGACCAAAAGCTCTCATCGGACTTTTGCTGGTGGAATTTCCGATCGTGTGTACGCAGCATTTGTGTTGTTTCTCCTTCTCTCAATCTGAATTCTGTTGTAGGGACTGCAAGAGACTAATACCAAGTCAAAAATATGCTGTTCGCATTAAAAAATATACGGCTGTGGCCAAAAGTTTTTAGAATGACACAAATATAAATTTTCACAAAGTCTGCTGCCTCGGTTTTTATGATGGCAATTTGCAACAACATTTTATTTTTTGTTTTTAAATGCATTTCTTAGGATCATTAGATTGACTAATGCCACTCACTTATTTTGTTAATTTCGCCACTAGATTGAAGATTATAGATTATTAAATACCTTATATTCTGCTGTCTCGACAGTTCCCATGTTGCTTGTGGGCATGTGAAGCTCACAAGCAGAATCTTCCAGATACGGTGCAGCTGAGCGACCAGCATGCACCGCCCGTTCGCGCGGATGCGCAGTATGTTTGGCTCGCAGCGCCGTAAACTTCTGACTTTGTCATCACAATGGGCGGTGTTGTCGGAAGTGATGGCAATGAAGAAATCTCGCGATGAAATCTCATGATGCTGAGCGGCGATCCACACTGACTCCTGGGAATTATGACACCGAGCTCCCAGGAAACAGTGTGCCGCAGGAAATGAAGTTATCAGCCGTGGGTGGGAGAAGGAGGAAGTAAAATGAAAAATCTTATAAACATGGCAAGGTGACAGAAAAAATAAAGATCGATGATGAAACTATTGTCATATATATGTTACATAAGAGAAAGTTAAAAAAGTGTGTGGAACTCCGCTTTAATCCCATAAAAAATAATTTCCCCTGCATTTGTGAAGAAGGCTTCAGGGTGCCCAAGGAAGTTCAGCAAGCGCCGGGACCGTCTCTTATGCCGCGTACACACGATCAGAATTCTTGTCGGAAAAAGCTCTGATGGTTTTCCCGTCGGAATTCCGACGGAATTTCGCTCAAACTGTCTTGCCTACACACGGTCACACCAAATTCCGATGGTCAATAACACGCAGCATACAACACGTTCGGCACTATAAAAGGGAAGTTTAATGCTTCCGAGCATGCGTCAAATTGTTTCCGAGCATGCGTCTGAGTTTTGCGCGTCAGAATTGCATACACACGATCGTAAAGTCCGATAGAAAGGTTTTCCGTCGGAAAAATTAAGAACAGGTTCTCAATCCAAAGTCCGTTGCAAATGCTGACAGAAAAAGACTGATGGGCATACACACGGTCGGGAAATCTGATGAAGAGCTCCCATCGGACTGTTTCCATTGGAAATTCCGGCCGTGTGTACGCCGCATTACAGTTGATTCAGCTGTGGGATCGGTGGCACCACCAGTGCAGAGCTTGCTCAGGAATTTCAGCAGGCAGGTGTGAGTGCAACTGCATGCACAGTCAGGAGAAGACTTTTGGAGGAAGGCCTGGTGTCAAGATGGGCAGCAAAGAAGCCACTTCTCTCCAGGAAAAACATCCGGGACAGACTGATATTCTGCAAAAGGTACAGGGATTGGACTGCTGAGGACTGGGGCAAAATAATTTACCCTGATGAGTCCCTTTTCTGATTGTTTGGGGCATCCGGAAAAAACCTTGTCAGGCGAAGAAAAGGTGAGGTCTACCATTAGTCCTGTGTAATGCCAACAGTAAAGCATCCTGAGACCATTCATGTGTGGGGTTGCTTGTCAGCCAAGGGAGTGAGCCCACTCACAATTTTGCCTAAGTACACAGCCAGGAATAAAGAATGGTGCAAAAACTTACTCCGAGAGCAACTTCTCCTTACCATCTAAGAACGGTTTGGTGATGAACAATGCCTTTTCCAGCATGATGGAGCACCTTGCCATAAGGCAAAAGTGATAAGTACGTTTCTTGGGGAACAAAACATCAAAATGTTGGGTCCATGGCCAGGAAACTCCCCAGACCTTAATCCCATTGAACAAAAATCCCAACAAAAAACCCCACAAATTCTGACAAACTCCAAGCATTGATTATGCGAGGATGGGCTGCCATCAGTCCGGATGTGGCCCAGAAGTTGATTGACAGCATGCCAGGGCGATTTTCAGAGGTCTTGAAAAAGAAGGGTCAACACTGCAAATATTGACTCTTTGCATAAACTTTATGTAATTGTCAATAAAAGCATTTGACACTTATGAAATGTATTATAGTAGAAGAAAGAACTTCCCAATAGTTTACCTTTTAATGATGTTTCACCCCGTAATCTGATTCTTTCTGCTTATATTTTGTAATAAATCACTTTCTGAATACTTTTTTCTTTTTTTTTTCCATGCGATCATGTGCCCGCAACACCCGGGCACTCTGGCTCATTTCTCTCTCTTTATGGCTGGTGGGGGAGAACTTTTCTCCTAGCCAACAATGCCTCAACAACCCTGGGAGCTATGGATATTGGCAGGATAACATCATGGCTATACAGATTCAGCCCTGTTATTGGACCCTCTGCAGTACCAAGAAGCACCAAAGCTTTGCTGTCACGTGACCACATGTAAAGAGTAAAAAAGAAAATTGTATTTAGAAAGCATTTTTTTTACAAAATGTAGACATAGATCATCAGAGCATCATGAAAATAAGAGTGAATGATTAATTAGTATAAAGCAAAAGCAAAAAAAAAGAGAAAAACAAAAAAAAAAATGTATACCGTATTTATCGGCGTATAACACGCACTTTTTCCCCCTTAAAATCGGGGGAAAGTCGTGGGTGCGTGTTATACGCCGATACCCCCAAAAAAAAAGGATAAAAATGGCAAGCGCCGCTGAAAAATAGCGAGCGCTGCCGAAAAAACCCGAAGCGCGGCCGAAAAAGAATGAAGCGCCCCCGGAAAAAGCCGAGCAGACTCTGCTCTGCTCGTAGTCCCGCCTCCCTGCGCTCGCTCCGGAAACAGCAGGGAGGCGGGACCGCAAGCTTAGCCGTCCGAGTCGGCTCGGCTTTTTCCGGGGGCGCTTCGGTCTTTTTCGGCCGTGCTTCGGGTTCTTTCGGCGGCGCACGCGACAGCGTCTCGGCGGCGGGAAATTTAAACCCGCAAAAAACTGAAAATGACGCTGGCAAGCTACAATGGCACTGGGCAAGGCTGCAATGACGCTGGGCAAGCTACAATGACGCTTGGCAAGGCTGCAATGATGCTGGGCAAGGCTGCAATGATGCTGGGCAAGGCTGCAATGACGCTGGGCAAGCTACAATGACGCTTGGCAAGGCTGCAATGATGCTGGGCAAGGCTGCAATGATGCTGGGCAAGGCTGCAATGACGCTGGGCAAGGCTGCAATGCCGCTGGGCAAGGATGCAAATGCCGCTGGGCAAGGATGCAAATGACGCTGGGCAAGGATGCAAATGACGCTGGGCAAGCTACAGTGACGCTGGGCAAGCTACAGTGACGCTGGGCAAGCTACAATGACGCTGGGCAAGCTGCAATGATGCTGGGCAAGCTGCAATGACGCTGGGCAAGCTGCAAATGACGCTTAAATGTAAGTTGTTTTTTTTTCCCTAAACTTCCCTCCTAAAACTTTTTTTCCTTAAAATGCCCTCCTAAACTTGGGGTGCATGTTATACGCCGGTGCGTGTTATACGCCGATAAATACGGTACTTACCTTTCCATAGTTTTCCTTTCTTGGTGGCTATCAGAGAAAGCATACATTCTATTGGTGCTCCATTCCCTCACCCAACCACACAGGATCATTGATAACTCTTTCAAATAATGAGAGTAGCTTGGCCTCGCCATTCTTATAACTATCTATAAGATGAGGGATAGAATTGTATGGACACCAGCAAAGAAAAATTAGAGAAAGGTACATATTTCATTTTCTGATTTCCTTGTGCCTTCATGGCATACATATGGTAAATAACTTGCTGTCTGGCCACGTAATTGTAAAAAGTTTTATGCTCAGATTTAAAGGATTTTAACATCCTTTTTAAAAGTTTAGTCACATGAAAACTGTAGTGGGCCATACATGTAGAGAAAGATGATCAACTGACTGCCCTGAATATGGTGTCTGGGGAAGCCATCACAAACTCTGTCCAGTATGAAGAAATTGTTCTGGTGCAGTTTACCATAATCATTTGATTGAGTGGTCTACTACTACCCCTGCATGCCCCTATAAATCATTTTTTCATAATTTAATTCTGTAGGGGCATGAAAGTAGTTTAATGATCTGTAAATGTCCAACTCATGTAGAACAAGAGAGTTTTCTTCATTGCTGATAGTGATGGGCTTGATGTTCGAGTCAAACTTAAGTTCGACTCGAACATCAGCTGTTCATTTGTTCGTAGAACAAACGAACATATGGGGCACTCCCGGGATGTTTACCCGCCGCGGAGGACCCCATCGCAGTGCATTGAAGGCTGCTGATTAGTCAAAGCATGCACCTGACCTGTATGCTTTGACCAATCACAGCGAGATGTGTGCGAGCCATGATTGGCCAAAGGCAGGGTGCCTTTGGCCAATCATGGCTCAAGTCCACACCCCACACTATATAAGGCTACTTACACGGCGGCTATGTATAATGTGAATTAAGAGAGGGATTAGGCAGGGTAGTTAGTGGATTGAGCGTGCAGTCAGTGTCATTACCTTCCCTTCTTCACCTAAACTTGTGTCTTTTTGCCCTCTTTTCAGGCATACTGACCAGCTAGGCCATGACACACATTAGGCCTTGGTTTTTAGGAATATCGCATTTCCCACTTGAAAACTCTGACTACAAGTGTAAAGGCTGGCTGTATTTGTGGGAGGAGTCGGAGAGGCTATTTAATCCTCCTCTGTCAGGGCTAGTGTTGGCATTTCTGGGTTCCCACCCTTTTCCCCCAGCCTTTCATACATACTCAGTTTTTTCTTATTCTTACATTCAGGGTATGCCCTCTTTTCAGGCATACTGACCAGCTAGGCCATGGCACACCTCAGGCCTTAGGAATATCGCATTTCCCACTTGAAGACTCTGACTACAAATATTACAGTGCGGAGTATATAGTGCAGTCAGTGTAGTGTATATAATACAGTGCAGAGTATATCGTTCAGTCAGTGTAGTATATATATAATACAGTGCAAAGTATATAGTGCAGTCAGTGTAGAATATATAACCCAGTGCAGAGTATATAGTGCAGTGCAGAGTATATAATACAGTGTATTGAAGTGGTTAAGGGGAACCCTATGACAGAATTAATAAAAAGAACTGCGTGGAGTCCCCCTCAAAATCCATACCAGGCCCTTTGCATCTGGTATAGATTTTAACCAGTTCCGGACCGCCTACCGCATATACTGTATACTGTGGCAGGGCGGCCTGTCTGCGCGATTGGACACAGTGGGAGCCAATCAGTGGGTTAAGCGGCCACGATGGCCACCGCGACCCGCCAATCGTTCACAGGAGAGATGGATCAGCCGTCTGCCTGTGTAAACACAGCAAACAACGGATCTGTCAGGAAGAGATTTTATAAGCTTATTGGGATTCTTTTACAAAAAATATGTAGCAGAATACATATTGGCCAACATTTATGAAGAAATTCGCTTTTTTTTTTTTTTTTTATATTGGGAATGTTTTATAGCAAAAAGTTAAAAATATTGTTTTTTATTTAAAATTGTCGGTCTTTTTTTGTTTAGAGGCAATCAAATACCCAATCAAATTTTTTTTAAACGGCGTGGGGGCCCTTTAGGTCTGGCATAGATTTTAAGGGGAACTCTACGCCAAAATTAAAAAATAAATAAATTGTGCGGGGTCCCCCTCAAAATCCATACCAGACCCTTATCCGAGCAAGAAGCCTGGCAGGCCAGGAAAGGGGGGGTGGGCGAGCGAGCGACCCCCCCCCTCCTTAACCATACCAGGCTACTTGTCCTTAAGATGGGGAGGGTGCTTTGGGGACAAGGGTGTTGATGGGGATAAGGACCTCTTCCCAACAACCCTGGCCGGTGGTTGTCGGGGTCTGAGGGCGGGGGGCTTTTTTGGAATCTTGAAGCCCCCTTTAACAAGTACCCCTACCCATACACCAAAAAAGTGTCAAAAAGTAAAAACCCCAAGAGACAGTTTTTGACAAGTCCTTTATTAAAAATAAAAGTGTCATGCTGCCCGATGGACCCGAAAAATGGCAAAAGTGCAAAACGCTCCGCCTCCATGGGAGGCCTCAGGCTGACTGCTCTCACATGGAATCAGAAGGGCACATATATATGCCTATATAAGAACTGTCAAAGTGAAGAGGCAGCAGTCGGCAGGAGGCATCCCATGGAGGCAGAGCGATTTGCATTTTTGCTATTTTTCGGGTCCATGGGGCAACGTGATTGATAGTGGATTTACTTTGCGGGACACTTTTTTTTTAAATAAAGGACTTGTCAAAAACTGTCTCTTGTGGTTTTTACTTTTTGAGATTTTTTTTGGTGAATGGGTAGGGGTACCCGATACCCATTCACATAGGGGGGCCGGGATCTAGGGGGCCCACTTGTTAAAGGGGGCTTCCAGATTCCAATAAGCCCCCCGCCCGCAGACCCCGACAATCACCGGCCAGGGTTGTCAGGAAGAGGCCCTTCTCCCCAACAACATAGGCACAAGGTGCTTTGGGGTGAGGGGCGCAGAGCACCTCCGCCCCAAAGCACCCATCACCCCCATATTGAGGGCATGTGAACTGGTAAGTTTCAGGAGGGGGGGCGCTCACTCGTCCACCCCCTTTTCCTGACCAATCAGGCTGCATGCTCGGATAAGGGTTTGGTATGGATATTGGGGGGACGCCAAACTGTTTTTTTTTCCATCTATATTGCCGGGTGCAAGTTTAAATGAAATGTTTTCCTTTAGAAATATCATTATTGCTGCGGGATGTTCTACATATCGCACTGATGCACCACTTTACAGACAGACTAAGGGGACCCCAGGTGCGATATTTAAAAGAACATTTCTATTGTTTCACTTTATGCATCATTAAAATCACTGCTTCTTTAAAAACAATAGTTTTAAAAGCTTTTTTGCATTGATACATGTCCCCTAGGGCAGTACCTGGGTCCCCATACATTTTTTATGCCAATAACTTGTATTATAAGCCTTTAAATTTAAGACTTTTCATGTTCGTGTCCCGTAGACTTTAATGGGGTTAGCATGTTCTCTAGAACTTTTTGAATATTTGAGGTGTGGGGGGGGGGGAGTGTTCAGCCTATCCCTAATTAATGAAGACTTGGTTCTGTGGTATGATAAAGGAACTTTTGGCACAAAATTATGCTGGGGGGCACATGCTGGGGCGGCATAGGCTGATTATCTTTCTATAAAGTGGATTTCTTTCATTGAGTGGTAATTTCTACTCAGCCTCATTTGAACATCTCTTCTCTGTTCCTTCACAGGTAATCTATGCATCTATGTTGCTGATTTTCACATCCACCTAAAGCTGAAACAGACTGATTACAATCAATGTATCTATGGTTATCTTTGCATTTATGCTGCTCCTTTTCACATCCACCTAAAACTGAAGATGACTGATCAATGTGTCTTTGGTAATCTATGATGCTCTGTCAACCATCTGTAGCTGATCTCAATCTTTACTACTCTGCCCTCTTGCTCCTCTTGTAGTGTGCCATGTGTCTTTTACTAACCCTGATTGATTACCTGGCAAGTACGATCCCCACATATCACAGTATAAAGCTAGACCACCTTTATGGGGGAAGGGGACGCATGCTGGGGGAACCTGCTGGGGTGGAAAAGCTTGCTTTCTTTTATCTATCTAAGTGGGTCTCTTTAATTAAAAGGGCACTTCCACTCTGCACTTCAGTGAATGCACAAAGATAAAATCCACAGCAAACTACTTTTGCAATACATCATGCAGACTGCAGGTTACCTCGTTTCTCTATTCAGCTCTTTCATCTCTTACCCAATCATGTTCTTAAGTTTCCCACTCTCTAACATGTGCCCTCTACCTCTCCTTCTCACAGTTGTTATCACCCTCACTTCTGTCCTCTCCTTATCACTGCACTCATCAACTCCTGCTAATTCTAAACCCACATACTAATAAAACCCACAGGATGCTGAGGCATGTCCCTTCATATAAATCACACTCCCATATTACCTCCCTCACCCTTCTGCTTCTCTTAACTTCTGGGGATAGATCCGAACCCTCCAGGCCTCTATTATTTAACTGTGGAATATTGTGTAGATTGCGGTTGCTGCCAGAGGTTGTGGCAGTG